>JBAMAV010001168.1:0-131971 GCA_037043315.1 Amiota communis | reverse complement strand
CTGTCTATCAAAGAATGGCGGCACAACTAAAAGATTTGAATATAATAGTATCTGGGCCAGAAGTCAAAGCTAAAATAGATAATATGAGTCGCAAATATCGGTAATTATTCCTTAATAATAGAAAGGTGTATGATAATAGTTAATAACATAAACATTCACATATTTCAGAATTGAAAAACAAAAAATTGGCCTCTCAGGTGGAACGCTATCACAGTGGGAGTTTTTCACCCACGTCCACAGAATATTAGACGAATATAAGGCATTCAATTTGGAAAATATGGTGGCAGACATCAAAGGTAAATATGGGTAGTAATGCCACAATCTGTTATACATCCATAAAGATGAATAAATTTATTTAAAATTAATCTTAAATAATGAAAGATTTGTGCCGTACATGTGGTGAAATACCAGATAATTCAGATGTAAAATACCTGTTCGAAGATAAGGTATTAGTGGGATTTGTCAAGGACTTAACTGGTATGCAGGTAAAGTAAATATTTAAATTAAAGTTGCAAACATTGATTTTAAAGTTTCTTTTATTTTAGATAAAAAATGAAGAAAATCTTCCAATTAACATATGCAATCGTTGTTATAATATGTTAATAGAAATGTTCGATTTCCGGCAACGTTGCATTTTGGTTCAGAATTCCTTTAACGATAGAAAGAGTAAGGAATCTAAATCAACAAAAGTACGAAACAAAACAATTCAAATTGATGAACCTGCAGTCAGTTTAGAAGACTTCGAAAACGAAAATTGCTTAAGTGAATCAGAAAAGGACTTAGTCAACGACATAGATAATGATGATAAGAATATTTCTATTGACTTCATAGATATTGGCGAGGAACAAAAATATAAACAACAAGAAGATTTAATAGGAGAAAATGATAATTCCACACAAGATTTAATCAATGAACACATATACATCGTAGCACAAGATTCCAATAAAGATGGAGGTAATAAATAGTATTGAATTTAAAAATGATGAAATACCAACTTCTGATAAATAATTGTACTTATGTAGATGAAATTGAATTCCTTGATGAAAATGTTGATGATGAGGAAAACATTGATATGAAATTTAACAGTTTTAATGATGAAATGAACGAAACAGTAAGGGATAAAGAACAAAAGAAAACAAATAAAAAAAAATGCATTTGTGAAATATGTGGTAAGATGTTTAGTAGAAGCGACAATTTGAGACAACATCGATACATACACAATACTGTTAAAGCTTTTAAATGTAGTAATTGCAACAAAACATTTCACACTTCACGCGAACTCAAAAAACATGAACCAATACATTCTGAAAATAATCCATATGTTTGTACATTTTGTTCAGCCAAGTTTACAAGTTTAACTGGCAAGATACGACATGAGAAGTATGTATATTTTATTCTAATACGAAATGCAATTCAATGTTATATCTTGTTTTTCAGAATTCATAGAAATGACCGTCGACATAAATGCTCATATTGTGAGAAAGCATTCATTGATACTGGTTCACGCAACAACCATGAAACCACACATACCCGTATACGCAAATTTCAGTAAGATAAATACAGTCGAAATCCTCTATAACGAAGACCAGTCAATCACTTTCCTATATGGAGATCGTTATAGTGGCGTTCGAATGCATAAACTTAAAATTAAATTTATTGATATATCCTTACAATAGAAGACTCTAACAGACTTCCATTATTATAATTTGCAGTTGTGACATTTGTGGTCATTGGTCATTGACTCGAAATCAGTTGAGAATCCATTATAAAACAAAGGCTCACAAACGAAACGAAGTTGAACATAATCAAATGCTTCAAGAAAATAAATTGGAAGAATAAACATTTAAAAAATGTTTCTTTATACAACTGTGCGTTCTGTCGCAGAGCAAATTTCTTCACCTTCCGCTCCTTTTGGTTACTATATTCTACATGTCTCATGCATCCTTAAGCCAAAAAATTTTGAAAAAAAACGAATGAGGCGAAAGAGAACTAAGAAAAACGCCGGCAGAGACTACATGACGACGTTTTCAGAACATCACAACTTCCCCTAAATGTCTCGCTTTTCTTACCAACAAAAAATTTTCCGCAATCGCTGAGCCTATAGTCTAAATGCAGTCTAACCATATCATAACTTATTGTTTTAATTAATAAACGACAAATTAATAGGCATTTCGCCAAAGTAGTGACCCCGACGTGATCTAAAACAACAAGTTTTAGTCTACTAGTTTTGTGAAAATTAAGTGGCGACACCCAACTGTTTTTTTTTTTTCGTGAATGAATGAGCGACGCTACAATTTGCGGTCTTTAAAAGGGAAAAAACTGGGCCACAAATACAGCAACATGCTTGGCGAAGAGCAGAACTTGCCGGACCAGATCCGCCACTTTCAGCAGCAACTCGAGGCACTTCGAGTAAGTGTGTAGGTGGCGGTAAGTGAACCCAGTCAAACTCACACGCGCTCGACAGTACACTTGCCAAAGTTTACGAGAAGCAATCCGCACTTATGGTTCGAACAAGTAGAACGAGCATTCCACTGGCACGGAATGAATGACGACACAGCAGTTGAAGACCTAGTTTCGCACCCACCTACTGAAGACAAATATCAGCGCATCAAAAATTGTCTACTCGAAAAATTCGCAGAATCTACAGAGTCCAAGTTGCGCCGTCTTTTGCAAGGTGGCAGAACCACTGGCTTAAAACCGTCTGAGATTCTTGCCGACATGCGACGACTTGCCCCAGAATCGGGCAACGAGAAGATCATTTTCACTCTTTTCCTGTCTGAGATGCCACAAACGATTCGTCCGCTTCTTACTTTTTGGAATGAAACCGATTTGGATAAACTGGTAAAAGTGCCAGGGGTACAACCCCCAACCAACCACACAAACCTAATGCTAAAAAAGGAATGTTGGATGCAACTCGGAAGAGCGTGAAGAGTACTACAGCTTTGGTATAGCCAATGATAGCCCTTTTTCTGGTTTTATCATAACAAATTCGGCGACCGTGCACAGAAGTGTCGTCCACCTTGTAACCGATCCCAGTTGTTAAACTAGTAAAGCCGTCAATTGATGCGCTGATCAGCGACGATACACCCATTATCGGCGATTCCACCGTTCAGCCATCATTCCGGAATATCGTCTACACATCATTGATCGACACCGGCATGCCTTGCTCAGGCGAAACAGATGGTAGTTTCCACGATTCAAGGTTCTTTTAAATGTAATGATCTCCTGGCCGAATTTGTGGACGTAAGAAAGCCTTCGTTTGCGACGACTAGCCAGCATCATGTTCGCCATTACATCGAAACGTTGCTGATCGACCATGACGTTAAGCTGGTGAAAAACTTGCGGTAGCAAAAAAATAAGTCAATTTCCTGACAGAGCAAGGCATATGTCGGCCGTCAAAATGCCCTTGGGCATGTTCTCTGACATTCATGATTTCATCGAGCAGCTGCATGAGAAAAAAGTATTTACAACACTCGGCATAGTAAAAGATTACTATCAAATTCCTATCGCAGAAGGCGACATTCAAAAAACAGCTGTGTGTACACTTTTCGGACTTATCGAATTTCTGTTTATGCCGTTTGGATTGAAGAATGCGATGCAGACGTTCCAGCGTTTCATGGATAATATTTTCCGGGGACTGGAATTCGTGTACTGCTACATAGATGATATACTCATCATGTCAAACTCTATCGAAGAACATGAAGACCATCTTCGAACGATTCTATAGTTACTGCGGGAGCATGGCCTCAGTATCAACATAAGTAAATGTCAACTTATGAAATCAGAAGTTATGTTTTTAGGTTTCACTATTTGCGAACACGGCATCAAGCCGCCGACCAACCGCATAGACCCCATCCGTATTTACACTCGCCCTGAGACCATCAGCCAACTAGGCCGATTTCTCGGCGTGATCAATTATTACCGCAGATTTTTTCCTCACTCTTAGCATAAATAAGCACCACTGTCAGAATTATTAAGAGATGTCAAGAAGAATGATCAGCGCAAAATTACTTGGACACCTCGTCAAAGTTTATGAAGATCTCAAAAATAGTGTTGCTAACGCTGCCCTTCTTGTTTTTCCATCGCCAAACGCAGAACTGCAACTGGTTTGTGGCGCATCAGACCTGGCTATTGGAGCAGTTTTGGAGCAATGAACGGATGGTATGTGGCAATCACTGGGATTTTTCTCCAAAAAATTAAGCACTGCCGAGAAAAATTACTGCACGTACGACAGAGAACTACTCACAATACTCGAAAACATCAAATATATCAAACACCTAGTCGACGGACGCAACTTCATAATCAGAACTGACCACAAACCACTTATCTACGCGTTTCAGCGACGACCGGAAAAAGCTTCACCTCGCCAACTCTGACATTTGGGATATATTTCTCAATTTTCCACAATGATCATGCACTTGAAGGGTTCTGATAACATGGTCGCAGAAGCTTTTTCGAGACTGTGCTCTATCAACATGCCAACAGCGGTATCATTGTCTCAGATCGAAGAGGCACAAAGTACGGACCTTGAGTTATAGAGAGTTTGCCACGACGACAATACGTCGCTCTACTGTGACATATCAACTGGGCGTCTACGCCCGTACGTGCCTAACATGTTACGCAACAAGATTTTTCATACGATCACGTCCATCTAGACATCGTAGTGATGCCATTACACCAAAACCTTCGCTATTGTCTGACAATAATTGACCATTTTTCTCGATGACCAGATGCTGTACCGCTTAGCAATATCACTGCCGAGACTGTAGCTACAGCATTCTGGACTCACTGGGTCTCACGTTTCGGGACTCCAAAAACCATAACAACCGATCAAGGTTCTCAGTTTGAGTCCGGAGTCTTCAAGGAACTAGCTCACCTCATCGGCAGCCAGCACGTACATACTACTGGTTATCATCCACAATAAAACGAGTTCAACGTTGACATAGATCGTACAAAGCATCACTGATGTGCAACAGCGGTACGCCATGGCCACAGCTACTCCCAACAGTATTACTGAGATTGCGTACATGTTTTAAAGAGGATTTGGGATCGTCTGCAGCAGAAATGTTGTATGGAGCACCGATCCGACTACCCAACGAATTCTTCAAAGATCAAGAGAAGGCCGTAGGGCCTGGCATTTTCACCAGCACTTTTTGACAGCACATGCAAAAAATTCGTCCAACGTCAACAGCTCACCATACCTTGGAGAAGATGTTTCTGCTCAAAGGCATTGAGCAATGTTCTCACGTTTTCTTGCGCACTGATGCTGTCAAATAACCTCTTGAACCTCCATATACCGGTCCCTACGAAATCATCAAGCGTCAAACAGACCGCGTGTACGTAATTCGGATCAACAATAAAGAAATAGCTGTGTCGGCTGATCGCTTCAAACCAGCATTTTTTGTCAAAGACGATCAAGATTTGGACTTGGAGCAACGTCAAACAAGCGTTCCAAAGACGTACGAGAAACATATTCGCGTGCGCTTCGGAAATAACAATTCGTGATGGTGGAGGGAGGGGGAATAATGTGGCGTCATGACCGACGCCTGTCGGAAAAGAGTTGTAATGCCATTCCTGCAGCGATCAATGACTATCGATATCGATGAATACGAAGTGGTTGGCAATGGTGGAAGTGGTTGGCGATAGTGGTTGCAGTTGGTAGTATTGACTCAAGAACTTTCAAGACAATACTTATTGTATTGTAACCATATCATAACTTATTGTAATAATTAATAGACGACAAGTTAAAAAGCATTTCGCCAAAGCATAACCTCTTGAGTAGAGACGGTACGATACCCCAAAGTATCGATATTTCCTTCGACACAATATTAAGTAACGTATCGATATTCGATATTTCCTGATACCTATTTTGGAAAGAATATCGATACACCGATATATATCGGTAGAAAATATCAATATCGTCGTACAACCGATATTTGGAAAATTTGAATAAGTTATTTTTTTTTAGTGCAAAGGGTAATGAAGTAAAAATAACTTCAAATTAAGTAAGTAATGAACATATTCATATTCATATCAGCATATTTATTGTATAAACTAATTTTAAAAAGTATTTTTATTTAGAAAAGAACTCTTCTTCCGGAACACTCGCCAAGAATATAAGGTTTGGTAATTTTTTTACAGAAAGCCTATTCTTGTCTTGTAAATATGTTGCCCCGCCTTGGAAAACAGGCGTTCGCATGGAACCGAAGTAGTCATGACGACAATCATTTTGCGTGCTTCTTCGTAAAGGTTTGGGAAAATAGATTTCATATCTTCCCAAACTTCGAGAGGATTTGAATTTAAGAGAGGTGTAACTGGATTCCCAAGGTAAACTGGTAGCTCGTCGGAAGTTTTTTTTTATCAAAATTCACCTTCTTCTTACTACCGTGAGACCAAATACCTTATGCATGGGAGCGATAGAGACAACACACATTTCTATACTCTTCAAGCACACATAAAAATAGGTATAATACGCACACACAGACAAAAATAAGAATAAACCATTCACACAACCACAAAAATTGGAATAGTGCACGTACACATACAAAAAATAACAAACTGCAGCACACAAACACACAAATAGCAAAAATGCATATGCCCAAGTCACACCAAACAAAAGCAAAAGATTTTGAAGCTGCCGTTCACATACCACTTTCGCTTTTTATGAACAGCTGTTTTTTGTTATGTTATACACACACAAGGAACCTTGCGCTCACGTTGACTAAATTAAAAATGAAAATTTGTGAGAAATACATGACTAAGCACATTTATGTACATAATTCTTAAAAATTTTAAGTGCCGTAATCAGCTGTTTACTGATGCCAAGACGGAAAAATGCAACAAAGCTTGGAAACACTAACAAAGACTTGACCACACTGGCAGAATTTTCCCAGACCTGGTTAGCTTCAGCTTCACTTTTTCTTTAGAAGCTGAACTGAAGCTAAACCAAAGCAACTGTGAAATTTGAAAATTCGCCTGTTTTTGTTGTAGAATTCTGAAGCTGCTTACAGGAAAATCAGCTTTTTTTTGGTCTGACTACACTAATACACACACAAAGTCACACATCGTTACGATTGTTCGTTTTATACCTTCTTTTGTAATTTTACATGCAATTTACATCAAAGCACATCAACATCAACATTGATGTGCCTACTGATACGTATCAAATTCGACAACAACCACAAGGAAAATGACGTCACTCATGGGTTGTTGTTGTAGAATGTGATGAGGATCAATAGTCGAATCAAGAACTGATGTGCCTTGATATGAAAATTAATAATGGTCTCTCTAGACATTTCTGCAGTGCAGCCAAGTTTTTTTGTGTTTTTCCAACTGTCGCATCACTAAACAGCAGCTGATGGCTCAAAACATTGTTAAGTAAACAATAAATTGTCAATTTTTTTTAAAAGAATTTAATAAAATAAGTATCAGGAATGAAAAAGGGAATTGCAAGAATTATTTGCATATGTTGCAAAATGTTCTAAATCATGTATTTTTCACAAACTTTTAGTTTTTATTTAACCATCGTGCTCGCAAGTTCCACGTGTGTGTATAACCAAAACAAAAAACAGCTGTTCGTGATGCAAAATATCCGGTGTAAACGGACAACCCCATCAACGTGATGTACTTTGGTGTAAATTGCATATTAGTAAGCCGCGTAAAAGAACTTCATTCCAATAAATATTATTAAAATATACTCAAAATTTGTTAACAATAGCCTTTTTATTTCTTTGTTACAAACAAATCACAGCTGATTGAAGTCCGCTGACTTCAAGTAATCAAAGTATTTTTATGATTGATTTTTAGTCAGCGAATGTGAATGAATTTTTAAATTTGATATTCACAATGAACACCTAGTAATTGGAAAAAGTCAACGATTATAAAAGTCGCAAAGTTTTGAACCTTAATATGCTTTGCAACTTAATTTACGTTGTCAATCAAATTTTTGAAACCTGAAAGCAATTCGTATGCTTTGCAACTTAATTTATGTATTCACTCAAAGTTTTGTAACTTAAAGCAATTCGTAAGCATCACAACTTAATTTAATTCAGTATGTAATTTCTAGCAATTTATCAGCAACAAATTTTTGCAAATTAATTTCCTTTAAGTAACAAGGAATTTCTTGAAAACATAAGCAAATATTACTTAGTACCATGACCAGATTCTTTTGAATTATGGTCATACTCCGTTTCCGGTTTGCTACTTCCTTTTCAACAATTTTGAAATCACTACTCTCGCTAAAGAAGTTTACACTTCAAAAATGTCAAAAAAATATAAATTTACTGAAGAGGATGAGGAAATGATCATAAATTTCGTCTTAATTATGAATTCCCATTAGTTTTGAAGTTTTTTTTATTTAAATTTACTTTACTTTACAATGGTTAACAATGAATTGTTATTATTTTAATATTTAATTTCAATTTTTATATTATTAAAATGACTTAAAGCGGAATGTTATTATTTTTTTATATTATTTTTATTTTCAACGTGAGAACGGGTTTAAAAAAGATATAGATGTCACAATATATCGCTCTTTCTTCTCTTGGCTTGTCCCATTTTGCTGATTTTTCTTTTGTTATGTTCGTTATAGGCCGATTAGAAGAATTTGAAAATACAACTGAAAAGTCTAGATCTCACCTACCCGCGCGACATGCAAATGACAAGCATATCATACATACTATCTTATTTCTCCCATCATTATCCTGTATCAAATACAATAAAATTAAATAAGAAAAGTTACAAATAAAGTTACTTTAATAAAAAGACTGAAATTTAAATCTTGTACAAATATATTAAGTGAAATTTATTAAAAATATAAGAAATGAAATGTTATGTATTATAAAGAATTATAGGTATTAATTTAAAAAATAACTTATTGTAAATTCCAGGCACTTATCAACAATTCGACTTATTGTTGTCCGATGCGCTTTATACTGGAATGCCAATGAACTAAAACTTTCGCCTGATGCCAAATATCGCAATGTGACGCATAATTTGTATTGCGCACTTATAGGTTATCGCACACAACTTCTAGAAGGAGTTTCCAAATCCTCTTTAATGGCATGTAAAATTTCCGAAAAGATGACGGGGCTCAAACGAAAATACTCAACAAATTTGGTGTCATCATCTATCAAATGGCGACCAGCCAATACGTTGAAGACACCCTCTTCCGCTCTTTCTCGGTATATTATATGTGCACTTTTCCTTTTCTTTTGATTGCTCAACAAAAGAATACAGACCACAGCTTTAAAGTCTTCGTTAAAAGAAATAGTGGCAGCAAGATATGCTTCCACGCGGTGGTTCATAGATATATTGTTCATTTTTCTTCTATGTAAAAAAATAATACACATTTATTTAAGAACATTTTGAATAAAATAATAATAATATCATTGATATAAGTACCTTTGGTTGAGTTTTAAAAAATGTTTCCTTAATTTTTGCAATATATTTCAACTTAAATTTTATTTATTTTAAGCTTTTATCACTTCACTTTGCTTTTCCACTATGATCAAAATAATAATAAGCACACCGCCACCGCGCTCATTGCATTTAATGAATAAATATGAACTTAATATGAAATGAGAAGTTGTTTACTTTTCGGGTATGTGCTAGAAACTGCTTTCGTCTCAATATTGAGGCGATTTCAAAGCCTAAAAATATGCAATTAAAATATTTATAATTTTATTTTACAAGTATTTATTTACTCAATAACAAGGGGAACCCGCGGCCGACACAATCGACCGCATTTTAGAAAAAAACATTTGTTTTGCAACATCTGTCTGAATAGCATCGTTATATCTACGAAGATCACAATCTTTATTCACCTTAATCATTATACAAACATAAGCAGTTGTATTTTCAGGACGGTGACAATATTCAGCCAATGACGTAAAAGAACGTACAAACACATTTACACGATATAACTCATTAGCTAATTCATACATAATAGACACATAACATCCATTATTTGCACTAGCATTCAGTCTATGACGTACAGCAGTTTTAACGTCGTAAAAATAAAGCTGTGCATATGCCGGATCACTACCAAAACCCGGAGTAATTGAAGCAGATTGGTAAAATATGTGATGAATCCTAAAATGATAAATTCCATTCAAAACTCTGTCATCTAATTTAAATTCGGAACTTATCATTGTATATGAAGCATTATTAGAACGAATATTATCAAGGTAATTCTTGGAGCGTTGTTTAATGACATTGTCATGTGAGTTCAAACCTTGAACTAAATTCATAAAAAGAACATTCTGAATGAGGGGTGGTATTGCAACTTTTCCCTTATGACAACACAAAGTAAAAGCGCTAGTGTTACGTAAAGTAATTTCAGATTGAAAATGTTTTGCTGAACAGAAATCACAACGTAACATTAAATACCCTCAGCTAAGACTCAAAAATACGGGGAATTAAATTCAATGCAATTTTATACGTTCCATTCCATAAATGAAAATTTTCATCATTTAAAGACTTGCGATAACATTTCTAACTGATCTCATGTTATTTCTGTGGCGTCTACGCTGATTTTTACCAGTTAAAATAGGTCGGGGAAGGAATATTGAATAATGTTAAAATTATGAAAAAAAAAAACAAATAAATAAAAGTCGCAAAACTTTTCGCAAACCAGACACAAAAGACTCGGTAACTGTTAAGAATACCGATTATGCTGATTTATGCTACACAGGCGTATAAAATTGTATGGATAAATTATAAAAATAATTACAAATAAGCGAAAGGAACACATACTGTTGCAATAGCATTATCTGACTGACGGGCGTCAAAGCTAAACAGCTCTTCTCATTACCAATTTTGGCATACCCAAAAACAAATTGTAGGAATGAAAAAACGATGTCTCCGTTGCACATAGTCAGACGTTGATGTTGGGTGGGAAGTAGAATGGGAGAATAGAGAAGTTTGTGTGCCACTCTTATCTGTTCTATTGCTATACGCTCATCGGTTGTGTAAAGCCATGTGATTGTTGTTGTGCAGTTCGCACAACGATCTTTGTTGTCTCTATCGCTGTCATGGATAATGTTGTTGTTCTCATTTGTTTGTTCAGAGTATGCAAATTCTTCTTTGTATCACTTTCTTAGAACATTAAAAAGTGATATACATAAAAGTATATGCATGTATATATATTAACAACAAAATAAATACAATACAGCATCAGAACAGAAGAGACTGATAGACAAACTTCTCTATTCTCCCATTCTACTGCACTCACTACATCGACGGCTCACAACCAAACGTTAACTTATGTGTGTCTGTTTTGACTATTTCATTCTGGCATTCTTTTATTCTTCACAAAGATCTATGTTGTCTCTATCGCTGTCATGGATAATGTAGTTGTTCTCATTTGTTTCTTCAGAGTATGCAAATTTTTCTTTGTATCACTTTCTTAGAACATTAAAAAGTGATATACATATAAGCATATGCATTTATATATAATAACAACAAAATACATACAATACAGCATTAGGACAGAAGAAAGAGGCACACAAACCTCTCTATTCTCTTATTCTACTGCGCGCACACACGCACACATCAACAGCTGTGTATTGTTATTGTTGTTAAAAAGCGGTTATTTTTAATACATTTTTTACGCCTAAGTCTCTGGACCTATTTGGATAATTTATTTATAGTTAGCATCTAGTAAAAATTACCTTTCAATTGGTATTTTTTTTTTTGTCAAAATAAGTTCAGTTGTTTAAGCAGGAAAGGGTTCACAAATTCAATGTTTGCCTTTTAATTATATAGATAATACTATCAGGGGTGTCACAGAAATCGCTTTCGCCTCAATTTCAATTTGATACTTTAATTATTGAGTAAATAAATACTTGTAAACTAAAATTATGAAAATTTTAATTGCATATTTTTAGGCTTTGAAATCACCTCAATTCAAAAACGTCGGCGTTTTCTGGCATATACCCGTTTAATTATCGTATTAATTTATTTATTCATTAAAATTAACTACAATGCATTTTGTTATCAAATTGGATCGAACCAACCAATGTATCATATAGATTTCATTAAAAATATAAATATTTTAAAGTATGATTATTATTGTTCAACTTAAATGCAATTTAACATTAACATATTCAAACTAATTACACAGGCCTGCGAGATTTTGTTACAAGAACCTGTGGTACTAATTCTCGTAGGTTTTTGCGCGCTGAACACGAATCTGATGTCCAAAATGGTCCATCACGTCAGGATTTTGAGTAATTCAAGGTCAAATGTCCCAAAAATGGCTATTTTGGCCACTTTTGAGAATTTTTTCTGGGAGATCTAAATTTTTTCTTTAATTTTCCAAAGCTCTATCATATAGTGCGTATTCTCAGCTTCAAAATGGTCTTAAGAAATGGCTCAATGTCATCAATTCAAATGTTCATAACTTCTTTAAAAATAATCGTAAATTAATTTTCAAAAATGGGTTTTGAAGCTGAAAATACGCACTATATGATAGAGCTTTGGAAAATTAAAGAAAAAATTTAGATCTCCCAGAAAAAATTCCCAAAAGTGGCCAAAATAGCCATTTTTGGGACATTTGACCTTGAATTACTCAAAATCCTGACGTGATGGACCATTTTGGACATCAGATTCGTGTTCAGCGCGCAAAAATCTACGAGAATTAGTACTACAGGTTCTTGTAACTGAAAAAAGGTCAAATTTCGCAGGCCTGTGTTATTTGCAAGATTTCTTCTATTTACTTTTATTTCATAAAATATATATATTTAATTATTATAACTTTAGCGAGATAATAAATGACTAGCAATACCAAAGTAGAACTGGCCACAATTAACAATTTCAATTCTTATCCGGAAAACAGTGCAAGTAGATGGGCCTATCGTCACGTCTACCAGTTGTGACAATATGAAGTTATGGCGGTACGTTGAAGATAACGAGAGCGGCATGTCATCTGAGGCAGTTGACTAATCAGGATGGCCGAATGTAGAATGGAGTAGCCCTATCAGCTGTGCGGAGATAGTCCGGTTGGCATCCCGCTGACTACAGGAAGAAGAAGAAGCAGCAGACAGAGGAAAGCAAAAGAGAGCTAGCAGTCAGTCGCGAGAAAAGTTGGTAGCAAGCGGTCGTCTCAGTTGAAAGTCGGTTTAAATTAAATTTGTTATTATTATTATTTTATCGATTAATAAAAGAAATATTATTATTATTTTATCATTATTACTTATTAAATGCCTTTTTACATAAATCAATATGTTATTTGACCAAATTATTTCAATTATTAATTATAATATGCTTTCAACACTAAAATTGCTTCTTCAATAATGAAATAAATGAATAATATTATACACAACTGTAGTAATTATTTTAAAACTTGATTTCTAACATTTTGTGCAGCAGTTTCACTTCTATAGTGTGCTTATAAAGGTGAGGCACATTCCTTTTTTTTAACTATAGTCTTTATTTGCCACTGTCGTCAAATAACAACCAACGAATTTACTCATAATTTGAAGTCACTTAAGCAAGTTTGGATGAGTTAGTCACTCATCCGGGATGCGAAATGGAAGGTAAGATCCGGGCAAAATTCGAAGGGAATACCATTTTCTATACAATGAAATCCATCGAAGACAGTTGGCATGATGTCCATAGTATTTTACTTGACAAAAATTAATTACACCGCATTGATTCCATCAGTTTGAGTGGCTTAAAAGCAGTGACTAATGTGCTGTCAAAAATGGAGGAAACATCTAAATTTTTAGAAGGGGACAGTTATCCAACTCTTACTTGGGTCATCCCAAAGATACATGCCCTGCAGAAACTATGCAACCAATCTGACCCAGATAGAGATATTACGGAAAAATTGAAGTCATCTTTACAGTATTATATCGACACAACTACTACTTCTACTAAAATATAAATCAAAGTATCAAAAGGCCGATCAGCCTAACATCGTTCCTCTTGAAGATGATGGAAAGGGTATTGGAGCTCCATTTACGATCCATTATTGATAAATTTCCCATCTCGACTTGCCAGCACGCATACCTTAAGGGTAGATCCACGGAAACGGCTCTACATGAGGTTGTCCGCACGGCAGAGAGGCCGATTTCTCGCAGCATTCTTAGATTTAGAGGGTGCTTTCAATAACGTTAGTACACATGCTATTCAGGATTCTCTAGCTAGGATTGGCGTAGAGGAAGACATTGGGGAATGGATAGTTAACATGCTTAAAACCAGAACAGTGCTGTCAGAGTTAGGAAACTCGACTCTAACCAGATATGTCAGAAGAGGGACACCACAGAGCGGGGTAATCTCTCCACTGCTGTGGCTGTTAGTCATAGATAACATTCTCAAGGTTTTAGAGGAGACAGGGGCAAGGGTAGTCGCCTATGCGGACGACGTTGTGATCATGGTATCAGGGATGTTTCCTAGTGTGATAAGCAACATCATGCAGGGAGCTCTGGGGAGACTGTTAAAATGGGCCACAGGATGTGGTCTAAACGTTAACCCAAGCA
Organism: Amiota communis; assembly: GCA_037043315.1. Classification (NCBI taxonomy): domain Eukaryota; kingdom Metazoa; phylum Arthropoda; class Insecta; order Diptera; family Drosophilidae; genus Amiota; species Amiota communis. The sequence goes on along the minus strand of JBAMAV010001168.1, from coordinate 117,488 downwards.
AGACGGAACTGATGCTTTTCACAATGAAAACCAAAATACCGACTTTCCCCCTTCCTCTTCTGAATGGACAACAGCTTCATCTTTCCAACAAGGCCAAGTACCTGGGAGTTATGCTGGACGCAAAACTCAATTGGAAATCCAATATAGAGCTAAGGGCTAGGAAAGCCTCTGTGGCCTATTACTCTTGCAGAAGATTGCTTGGTAAGAGATGGAGCCTACGCCCTAAAATAACAGCATACGGGGCAATTGTTTGGTGGCCAGCTCTAGGAAGGAGCTACATAGTGCACAAACTTAGCGGGGTGCAGAGGTCGGCATGTGTAGGAATCACAGGAGCCATGCGCACGTGCCCTACGGCAGCACGCAATGTACTACTATATCTTCTCCCAATTGACCTCCATATCAAGTTTTTGGTCTGCAACAGCGCGGTAAGGTTAAAAGAAACCGGCTGCTGGACAGAACGACCATATCAAGTTTTTGGTCTGCAACAGCGCGGTAAGGTTAAAAGAAACCGGCTGCTGGACAGAACGACCATATGGATATAGCAATATACTAGGAGTGGTTATTAATCCTATGTTCAAGAAAACAACGGACTATATAGTGGCACACAATAGCTTTAAGAGCGACTTCAAGGTAAAATTTCCTATGTTCCAGAAAACAACAGACTATATAGTGGCGCACAATAGCTTTGAGAGCGACTTCAAGGTAAAATTTCCATACCGAATGGAATGGAAAGAGAACAGCTTTCAGAGTGATTTTGACATTTCAATCTTCACGGATGGGTCGAAGATGGAATGCGGTGTATGAGCAGAGGTGCACTCACCACAAATAAGCTTGGACCACTCTTTCCGGCTACCCGACGAGGCCACAGTCTTTCAGGCGGAGGTCCTTGCCATTAGGGAAGCATGTCGGCTGGCCAAAAATAACGCACCGAAAGGTCGTAAGATAGCTATCTTCGTTGACAGCCAGGCGGCACTCAAAGCACTGCAATCCGCCACTGTGAAGTCAAAGCTCGTTAAGGAATGCAGGTCGACGAAGAGCGAGCTAAGTCGTCAAGCTGATATCACTCTCTTATGGGTTCCCGGCCATAGGAACATAGAGGGGAATGAGAAGGCTGACAAATTGGCTCGTTCTGAGTGCTTCTCTTGATGTATCGTTGGCGGAACAGGTCTCGATTCCCCTGGCGGTCGTCAAGAGGAGCAACTTCCTGTTTTTCCGCCAGCTGGCTAACAGACGGTGGAAAGATCTTGAATCTTGCAGAGCAACACGTGCTACCTGGCCTTGTTACAACGAAAATAGGTCTTTTAGACTCATTAACAGAAGACGCTCGGATACCGCAAGACTCACAGCGGTTTTTACCGGTGTGTAGGGATGCACGCGGAGAGACTGGGTATTCCGTTTAGAGGCCATTGCAGGAGCTGTGGAAACGAAGAGGAAGAGGAGTCATCACCCACTTTCTATGTCAATGCCCAGCCTTGGCAAAGACTAGAAATAAGTTTCTGGGCAAATATTTCATCGACAATCTCTCGGACTGTTCAGTCACATGTCCGGGTGATTTACTCAAATACTTAAATTTGACAGGTTGGATTTAGTAATACTGATTGTGTTCGGCGAGGAAGTGGTATCAAAACGGCACTCTAGTGCTAATTGTGGCTCGTAGTGGTTTATACGAGCCAGCCACGGAAACCAACCAACCATCAAAGGGCTGCACTGTTTTATTTCCACTGACAAATCAGCTCAGACATGTGGATTCCAAGTAAACAACTGATAATTTTAGGGACATGATAAGATTATTTCGTAGAGGTAATAAGGATCCAAGACAATTGGCAGATAATTCGCCTGAAAATTATGATGATTGCCTGGATGACTTCATTGAACTCCTCTCAGCAGTGTCAGATGATGAAGTAGTAGATATGGAAATAATAACATATTCCAATATTCGTCGTATGAATTCTGACTTCAATGTTTTGGAATGCTGGCGGGTAAACAAAAATCAGTATCCGTTACTATACTCCCTAGCTTGCAAAATACTTGCGATTCCAGCATCGACTGCTTCTTCGAAAAGAGAATTTTCGCAAGCAAGAAATCTGATTTGCGAAAAAAGAAGTTATATTGCCGGCAATGCTGATATCGTAAATAAACTTATGTTTTTAAATATAAATTACAAAAAAAAAAAAGTCCATGTGTGCCATCTTACACGTGATAGAAGTGAAACTTCTTAAAAACAGACAGAGAGAGAGATTATCTCAAAACAAATACAACAATACAACATTAGCATACAAAATATTCTGCACAAAAATTAGATAAACTGCGAGCTTCTGTGTGTTTTTCATTCTCTTTTCTTCGTATATTCTTTTGTTTTTGAACAAAACACAAGCTGTGTGCTTGTATTTTGTTGTTATAAACATTTTTATACACACAAATTGCATGTTGTTGTTGTGGAAATGTAACCTCTTTTTTGAGACTTTTCCGGTAAATTTTCCAATAATTTTATTATTTGTTGGGAATATGGCAATAGAAATACACATTCTGTGAAATTTCAAGTGTCTAAATAGTGCGTTTCATGAGATACAGAATATGAAAAACGGTTCAATCTGTATTTTTTCACTCAAAATTTTTTACTAAATTGTTGTCCAACGCCGCTAAAGAAGTTTCACTTCAAAAAGTAAACTGTAAGCGTGTCTCTCTCATTTTCACAGTTTAAGCATTAGTGTAAGTATAGTCGTAATTAGTGTAAGCAGTAGAGTAAGCTAACAATGTAACAAAAAATAAAATAAAAAGTTATAAGCATAAATGAAACAACAAAATAACTTTTATTTTACTGCTCCCTTGAAAACAATTTTACAACAACATCTAAAGAAAAAGAATTGACTTAAGTTTCCAGCATTTCTTTTCTCTCTCTCTTCCGCATTAAAAATAAACAATAAAAACTTGAATATGAAAGTATGTATTGTATATTTAAAATTGTAATACATAATTTTTTCGATTATTTCACCCTTTCCAAAATATCAAACAACTATTACTTCCTTGATGTATTAAAACGGATTTGCCAAGTTGTCGTTATTTGCAAAATATTGCAATATTTGAACAGAATTAAATTATTTTAGTTCACGAGTGAACATCAAGCGACAAACAAAACACCTTGGTTTCCTTTCGTCTAATCCAGAGTACTGTTTCTTACTACGTTTGGATTCATACTATGTACTGATTCGTGATATGGTTACTAAAGAAAGTTTGTTTTCTATTTATACTCCCTAAGAACTGCTAATGATTTTCTTTTTTAAGAATTTTGTCTAAACAAAGAAATTTTTCTTAGGAAAACTCTAGGTAGTAGCAGACTACTAACTACCTAAACTGTTAATCATTTATGAATGCCATAAATGTAGATGTATATATACATATATCTTAATTTACTTGTCGCGTCGACGCCCTGACACCATCGCCATCGTGGCAGCAACCATGTTCATTCTTGAACAATATTTATAATCAATTTGAATTAAATTATTATTAAATATTATTATATTTCAATAAACATAATAATATTTAATTTATTTATTATAATTGCAATTATAATAATAATTGAAATATTTACTTAATCCCCATATTCATTGGTAATATCACTTATATTGTCTTTGTTTTCCGCGGCAATTTACATTCCTTTTAAATTTTTCATCGTCCGCAAGTCTACTTAAACAGTGGCAACATTATCAACACTGAGCATATTGTGATCTCTCGAGCGAGTCGTGCATTGCGGTATGAATCGCTACACCTCTAACATAAAAGGCACTGTCGTTACTGTCTTCGGCTATAACTCGGTATGATACTGTCATAAAAGTATACTGTCGGCTAGTTCATTATATACAACAGCGCACGAGCTTATTTCTTAGTGTTCTAGAGCAGATAGTGCGACTTATGATAGTGCGCGTGTAGCACAAGTTTCGTTTGAGCGAAGGATGATAATTTTTTGTTTAGTGTTGATTCATGCAATGCTCTAGTATGGATAGACTGCTCAAGGAGGCGTATACACGCAATTGCGAAAACCAACTAAAATTGACTAATGGCCAACCATTGAACACTATCACCACATGGACCGCTTTTACATTATCGAACTTTGCGGCAGAATTCTCTCATCCGACTTTTGCTTGTCGGCAAGCGCGCGCGGGGGTTGGTTATGCAGCCGTGTTCGATGTACCGCAGACAAAAATTTCGCTGCCTTTTTTTTCGTTGTTTTCTTTTCACCTCTTTCGTGTGTTTGTTCATTTCATTTTGCGTTCGTGGAGTGAGGATGCATGCGAATGCATGAGAAATGAAAAATATAGCGCGGAATGTAAAGAAATTTGCTTTCCCCTGCCGTTATTGCTTATAAATACAACTAGGTTATAATTTATAACTATAATAAGATTATAGATTATTATATATTATATAGCTCTAATTAATAAAAAAATGAATAAATGATCCAGTCCATCAATTTAAGCATAAATTCATTCATTCATTTCATTTGCCTTTTCAAAACTCATTTTAAATGCAAATACTTACAAACAAAAATGTAAACAAAGTGTTTTTGCGATGAAACATACTACAGCATACGAAAATAAAAATGAAGAGTTAGCTTGAGGCCCTGCCAGCCATGGCTACCTCAAATTAATGTTAACTATTAGTTTTAACTCGTTGTCAGCATTATATAAATAAATAAATAAAAAATGAAGGGAAATGAGAAAAAGTATGTTTACGAAAGTCTGACAATGTATAAGACCTGTTTTATACTTAGATTTTTTGTGGCAGAGGTCACGCTGGGCTATCTTGTTTGTAGAGAAGAAAGCGACGGCACACGACAAGGCAAATTTCAATCACGTACCAGCGTTTTTGCCGGCGTTTTTCTCTGTTCTCTTTCGCGTCATTCGTTGTTTGTTCATTTCGTTTGGCTTGCGTAGAATGATGGCCATTTTAACTAAAAGAAGTGCCGCGGAAGAAATATATTTTTGAGTTTGATAATATTGAGGTGAGTTAATTTAATTTTTACTGTGTTATTTTCATAATTCAATATATTTCTGCCATTAATTAATTATTAAATATTTTTTTAAAATGTGTTGCGTATAAATATCCATGTGTGTGCTTGTGTGTCAGAAAATGAGTGTAAGTATTGTTTTTTGTACTGTTTTCTTTATTTGTTTAATTTTAAATAGAAGTCATATGGGTGGCTTTTTCCGCTACTTTTCCTTTTGTTTTGTTTTCTTCATTGCTCTTAATTTGTTTATAGCATCATTAATTAAAATAAATAAAATTATAGTGTATAGCAGAATTAAAAATGTGGTCCAAGGAAGCAACGGGACTGTTAATAGAAAAACTGCAAATGTTTGAATTCTTGTACAATGTACAAAGCGCGCAGTACATTGACAGAGTTAAAAAGGTTGCTGCGCATGAAAGCATTGCCAACGAATTAAAACATGTCATGAAAGACGTGACTGCAGATGATGTAAAAAATAAGATACACACATTGCGCATTCAATATATGAAGGAATTGCGATGTGTGGAGAACTGCAAGAGAAGTGGATGTGGTGTGGATGACCTTTACACACCAAACAAATGGTGCTTCGAAATGCTGGACTTCCTGCGTGCACATTCTCGTAAGGGAAGTAGTACATCGAATATTGAACAGGTAAATTAATTTCATGATGTGTTTTTATTAATATAATGTATTACATATTAAAAAAATATTATAAATCTTTTAGGACAGTGATGACTGCACTGATGAAGAACCGTCTTGTTTGAAGGAACGCAATCCAAAAAAAAAGTAAGTGATATCAATTTTCCAGTTTCTTTTCTTGCCAATCGACCTTTCCTTCTGCATTGAAATATTCCATGTACCCTTGTTTCGCAGCTTCTGCTGGTCCCTTGCGAGGATTAGTGTTGTTTCCTGTATTGATGACACTGTTTAAGGTTTCCGACACAGATGATTCTGGGACAAGTGCATTTTTGTCATCCAATAAGAAATTATGGAGGATACAACAACATTTTGTTATTAGTTCCACTTTGTCGGCATTAAGATTAATTTTATTTTGTAATATTCTGAATCAGTTTGTCAAAATGCCAAAAGCATGTTCGACAACATGTCTTGCTCTAGAGATTCGAATATTAAATATTTTTCTTGATGCTTGTTTTGAAGGAATATGGCTTCATCAAATGCTTTTGCAGTGGGAAGGCATCGTCACCAACAATGACGTATGGTAGAAGTCGTCCATTTCCGATCACTTTGTCGGGGGAGATATTTCTTTCACCGTTGTCCACCACTTGTTTAAGTTGGCTTTCCAAAAATACTCCAGCATTATTTACTCTACCGTTGCTTCCTACGTCTATGTATGTGAAGCGACAGTTGGCGTCTACTAAAGCCAATAATATAATGCTGTGGCTGCCTTTATAATTATAATAAAATGAACCGTCTTTTCGGGAAGCCCTGAACAGAATGTGCTTTCCATCAAACAAAGTGGGAACTGCCATTTTATTGCAAAATTTTCGGCGATACATTCACATTCTTCTGTTGTTGTTGGAAACTGCAACGAAAATTAATTATTTACTTTTTATTTCATTTCAGAGGAAAAACGATCCAAATGCTAGGTCGGAGCAGCGTCTCAATGCTGTCCAAAACATACTTTTGGATAGAGCAACGGAGGGAAAAAAGAACTACCACTGGTTGGCAGATCGGGTGTTATGTGATATGAACTCGATGACAAATAGACCAGTGCAAAGGAAAGCAGCTAGGGCCATTTAAGAAGTGTTGGATGAGTACTTGGAGGAAGACGAGAATTTGAGTAATCCAACTACTTCTGCACGCTGCAATTATTATGTGAAAGAAATTGCATCGTCGTCACAGTCACCAATCAGTATGGATTCAACAGACTCATTTAAATAAACCAATAGTAATTTCAAATGAGTTGTGTGCAAACCGCACAGAAGAACCTCCTAAGAAGGATCTCCTGGCATATTCTCTAGAAGGTATCATTTGAATAGTTATCAGTATTATTGTTGTTAGTATATAAGTTTTCAGTATTATTGTTGTTAGTATATAAGTTTTTAGTATTATTGTTGTTTGTATATAAGTTTTCAGTATTATTGTTGTTAGATGTTAGTTTTCAGTATTATTGTTGTTAGTATATAAGTTTTCAGTATTATTGTTGTTAGTATATAAGTTTATATTAAAGTAATAAGACGAAACATAAATATATAAACTTTTTAATTTTTCCTAAATTGCCAAGCAGACTTTTGGAATCTCTATTGACAGAAAGGATGTAGATAGCAGGGTTTGGTAATTAGTGTTTTGAAGAGTTTCGCTAGTTGCCAAATATCTGAGTGTAGCGGCCAACTTCTCTTCAGGACTTATAGCACATCTTAAAACTGTATCTTCTTTTTTAATATCGTTCCGAATCAATGAAAGAATTTTATGGAACTGCTCTCCACTCATCCGTATATATTTTTTGAAGGAATGCTCGCCAGTTCCCAATTCTTTCGTCAAAAATGAGTATGATCCTTTCTCATCACGTACTGTCCTCCAATCTTCGACCCATTTCCTTTTTTTTTTTTTTTGATTTGCAGCCCGCATCTCCGTTCTGTAGCACTCCAACAAATGTAACATTATTTCATAGTCACCACTCTCATATTGTTTCTTAAGCACAATTAATTCTACCATATCCATAATCCTATCTGCTCTTTCCTAACTCATTGCAAAATTTTGAAAACACGCTGAAAACCCAAAAATATTGAAAAGAAACGAAATATTAAAAAATTTCTGTTGTCTCAACGTCCGCAAGAACAAACACGAAATGGAAAAGTACGAAAAAAAATTTAACGCAACGAGCGACACTATATAAAAGCAAGTCAGAGTTACTAAAGAAGAATCGGCGATAATTCCCCCAAGAAAAAGCCTAAGTAAGTATAAAACATGACTAAGCAAGCCAGACACAACCATCAGACAACAAAGAAGAATCGACGATAAGTTCGAACACCGAGTTGGATAATGTAAAACGCGACTTTGGTGTGTTTGTTCATTTCATTTAGCGTTCGTAGTGTGAGGATGCATGCGAATACATGAGAAATGAAAAATATATGTAGCACGGAATGTGGAGAAATTTACTTTGCTCTGTCGTTATTGCTTATAAATAAACTAGGTTATAATTTATAACTATAATCTTAGTTCTAATTAATAAAATATAAATAAATGATCCGGTCTAACAAAGAAAACAATTTTTGTTTTAGAAAATTAACACCACTCTGTAGCACTCCATCAATTTAAGCATAATTTCATCGTCACCACTCTCACTATCATCCATGTGCAGAATTTACACAATCTATAATTTCATTTGCCTTTTCAAAACTAATTTTAAGTCTAAATAAAATGCATATGCAAACAAAATGTAAACAAAGTGTTATGCGATGAAACATACTCCAGAATACGAAAGTAAAAATGAAGAGAAATGGGAAAAAGTATGTTTAGACCTGTTTTATACTTAGATTTTTTGTGGCAGAGGTCACGCTGGTAGAGAAGAAAGCGACGGCACAGGACGAGGTAAATTTTAATCGCGTACCAGCGTTTCTGCCGGCGTTTTTCTCTGTTTCTTTCGCGTCATTCGTTGTTTGTTCATTTCGTTTGGCTTGCGTAGAGTGAAGGTAATTTTTTTTTTTTTTTATTAAAATATATTTTCTTAACAATAAACACCAATACGAGAGGTTTTAATTGCTATTTGTGAGCACTACAGTGGCAAACGAATTACTTACATTGACAATATCTTAGAAGTTAATTATAACATATAAAACAAGATTATAATATTTAACAATGACTTACAGTAGGAAACAAAAATTATTATTATTTAACAGAGACTAGTATAACAAAAAAAACACAATTTATTTAGTTAGATTCTCCGATCCTTAAGCTCATGTGGATGGAACCTCTTCAGTCTTCTTCTTCTTGCGGTTGTGTTTACAGCAAGAGCGTTTGCTAGGGGATTTGGATGAATCGATAATCGGTCATTGTATCTGCTGCTGTAGAAGTTTATGGACTCTCCCACAAAGGGGACGTTAAGGTCTCGATGTAACTGGGAGTTTCGGATAAACCAGGGGGCACCTGTTATGAATCGCAGGGTTTTGTTTTGCATTATTTGATGCGTTTGATCTGGCTTGCTGACGCTGTACCCCATAACTGGTTGCCATATCGTCATGTAGGAGCAATTACCGATTTGTACACCAGCACTTTGTTTCTCAAGCTGAGTTTGCTTTTGCTTTTCATTAGCCAACTGAGTTTTTTAAGTTTTGCAACGCATTTTACGTGGGCTTTCTTAATGTGTTCTGACCAGGTTAGTTTCTTATCAAGTTGCATTCCTAGGTAGTTGTAATGACTTTTGGTCGGAATGGGACCACCATTGAGGTAAAGGCTTGTACATGAGTCTCGCTATAGGGTGAATGTCACATTAGCAGATTTATGATGATTTACTGCGACGTTCCATCGTTTGAACCAGTCCTCTAAAGTGTTTATATAGTCCTGCAGAATAGCAGTGGCTTCAGAGGAATATTTGGAAGAGGCCATAATTGCAGTGTCATCAGCATATGTGGCAATCAGTAAGTCCCGGATATTCGGTGGTGGCATGTCACTTGTGAAAATTGTGTACAGCACTGGAGCGAGTAGACGTCACGTCTTTAATTGTCACCATGAAGGTCCTGTTTTCGAGAAATGACCTCAGGATTACGTAGAACGGAGCTGGACATAATTGTTTGCATTTGTGAAGAATGCCATTGTGCCATACCCTGTCAAATGCCTGCTGGATGTCGAGAAATACTGTATTGCAGAACTCTTTATTCTCGAAGGCTTCGAGGATTTTTTGTACTACTCTGTGAACCTGTTCTGGGGTACCATGTTTTTTTCTGAAACCAAATTGATGATGTGGTATAGCATTCTGTACGCCACTTACTGCCAACAATCTACGCAAGAATATTCTTTCGAATATTTTGGAGAGAATTGACAGTAAGCTAATTGGTCTGTACGATTCAACCAGACTTTCTGGCTTGCCAGGTTTTGAAATCATTGTAATCAAAGCGCACTTCCATTGTATGGGGAAGTGGCCGATACGGAGCATTGTGTTGTAGATTTTGACCAGGAACAGGACCCCCTTCAATGGCAATGATTTTATAACACGAGCATCTATCATCTCATAGCCTGGGGCTTTTTTGATTTGCAGTTCTTTGATTTGTTGAAGGACTTCGGTTGGGGAGATATGACTAATAGGAAGGTCCATTTGAAGCGGCGATTCAAGAAAGGCTTTTGTTATGTTTGCATCTGTCGATTCAGCAAGATTATATGGAGTGAATCTTGTTTGAAGATGTTCCGCAAATGCTTCAGCCTTGTCAGGATCGGTTCTGCACCACTCACCTCTGTCGTTTTTGATTGGGAAGTTATGTAAGGGTTGACGTTTGATTTGGCGTGTCAGTTTCCAGAGACTAACATTGGAGTCTTTGTCATTATCGGCATTTTTCAGCATGTCTTCAAATAGCTTGGATCGCTCAGATTTCAGTAGATTTGTCAATTTGTGGGCAGCTCTGATATATACTGCCTTGTCCGCAGGTTGATGTGTACGTTGAAACTGTCTCCGGAGGCGTCGTTTTTCTGCTACAAGTTGGGTGACTCGTGGGGAAGGTTTTGGTAGTGAACGCGGATTGGCTGGTAGGTGAGTGGACGTAGACAGGAGTGCCGCTTCATGAATTTTTTTGGTCAAAAGTTCCACCGCATCATCAATATCTTCAGCTGAGTTGAGATCCATGCTGAGGTTAAGTTTTTGCTCCAGTGACCTTTGAAAAACAGATAGATTAGCACCAGGGGGGAGTAGCCTAGTCTTTGCTGAGTAGTTAAGAACCCGACCTTCTAGTTTAATTATTAGCGGCAGATAATCCGAACTGAGATCAAAACTACTACGTATTGATAATTGGGCCTGTGCAAAGCCTCCAGATACTGCAAAGTCAATTGCACTTGGTGTTCTTGTGTTGTCGTAAGGGTAGCAGGTCGGAGATTCTGTGGCCAGAATATCCCAGTTACTATTGAGAACACATTGTAAAAGTTGTGTTCCTCTAGGGCATGCCCGAAGGTTGCCCCAGTGACGATGCTTTCCATTCCAGTCACCAGCAGCAACAAAATTTCGACCAAGTTGGTTAAAAAGAGCTATGAATAAATCACTGTTCCAGGAAAATCTTGCAGGGCAGTGCTTTGTTGACTACGCCGTTAGCGTTCTATAGTCCTATGGTTATGTTTATGGACATTTTGAGGCCGTAAGGGCGGTTAAAATTTGCAAGATTTGTTTTTGCATGGTCATGAACTCTTTTTGCATGCTCGTGTACTCTTTTTGCATGGCGATAAGTTCATCAAATTTGCTAGTTAATTTGTCTATTTTATCACCGATATTATTGTCCTAGTTGTGAATTGATGGTATGTAGTTTTCATGATGATACCGAGTTCGCCGAGGCTGCTCTTGTTGTGCTCTATTTTCTGGGGGTCTGTGAGACCTAGTGGATTCTGCATAGGATATTCTGTTTTGATAAGTATTTGGCCTTGAGGTTTTATCTTTTTTAATTAGTTGTTGATAGACTCGGCACCCCTTATAGTTAGCAGGATGAGATCCTTGCCAGTGTACACAAGTGGCTGGCAAGTCTGCAGATTTTTCACAGCTGGTAGTAGAATGATTATCTCCACACTTCACACATCTGAAATTCTTCCGGCAGTACTTCTTTGTGTGCCCAAATTCTTGACATCTATGGCATTGCACAAGGTCGTCGAACTTGCGTAGTGCTTCCACAGTAACTCGTTGTCTGCATAGTAATTTAATATCAAATACCTTCTTATTCTTATCATTGGGTTCCAAGTCCACGAAGAAAATGTCTAGCTTTTTCTTGTCTCTGCGGCTTGTGGGATTATGTGCATTCTTGATTTTGTGACCATGTTTGGCAAGGTGATCGGTGATGAGATCTTTGGAGGTAGTGTGATGAAGCCCTTTTATCACTACTTTAAAAGGTTTTTCGTCAGTGAGCTGAAAGGCCTCAAGTTTTCTCCTGATGATTCGGTAGGTTTCAGTATCCTTGGCGATAATTCTTAGATGATTGTGGTTGGACTTGGTCATGTAGTCATCGGGTTCTACGACTGTATCAAGGTCTTGCCATAAACCATTGATATTTTCTACATAAGGTATTATAAATGGTGGTGGTTTAGGAACATTAACTTTTTGGACAGGTACCGGGTTATCAGAGACGGGTTTAGTAATAGCCGTGTCGTTGTTTTCCTCCAATTCATTTCCATCGTCCACATCTAGTATTTGGAAGCGATTGTTTTCTACACGCCTAATACTAATTTTTTTGATAGGAGCATTTTCTGAGGTAGATGCTAAGTTTTTAGTTTAATTGTACATCAGTATCAGATTTTTGATGCTTGCGTTTGCTTTCAGGTGAATGGATTGACTTCCTTTTGTTAGTAGAAGTTTGCCACGAGCAAGATGCAGCAGTGTTATAACTATTAGGGTAAACTAGAGAGAAATCCATTTCAATTTCAAACGCAATGCCGCGGAAGAAATATATTTTAAAATTTAAAAATATTCTGATGAGGAAATTTATTGAACTTCTTCTTTGTTATTTAAAATAGCGTATAAACATTTAATAAATACAATGAATAAATAAATTTCTACTTTGTATTAAATTTGTAATTCTTATTTTAATTTTTATTATCATTATTACATATTATTATTGTTATTATTAGAGGTAGTTTAACAATAAAATTCTTAAACTACCTAGAAAAAAATAAGTGCACTAGCTGCAATGGTTTTCAGCTCTATATTTTAATTTTGTCCCTTTAAGTTTTCATTTTCATTTCATGTTATTTATTAAATGTATTTCTTAAAAAAATAAACACGCATACATACAAACAGAAATGAAAAAGAATGAACGAATGAAAGAGTACGAAAAATTTAACACAACGAGCGACGCTGAAATATAAAAGCAAGTCAGAGTTACCAAAGAAGAATCGATGATAATTCCCCCAAGAAAAAGCCTGAGTATAAAACATGACTTACGAAAGTCTGAGATTGTATAAGCAAGCCAGACACAACCATCAGACAACAAAGAAGAATCGACGATAAGTTCGAACACCGAGTTGGATAATGTAAAACGCGACATGGTGTAAGAAATAAAGTGGCCAAGACACGGTAGTGCATGCATGATCAAGCATAATATAGTGTCATCATAGTGTTAGTGAATTTTGAATGCGTGAGTTATGTATAGTTAGGAATAAAGGATAGGTAATATACTTTTCGACTTAATAATTTAAATGTCTTTCCATCCCTGTTTTATCTTAATCATCTAAATTGCTTTTCCCTCCTTGTTTCGTTAAAAGCTTTAGAATTAAGTTGAACTTTTGTTAGATGTAAGCTTTATTAATTAAGATTCACTTTGATGTTTGAGGAGTTTAGTATTAAATAAACATTTGTTAAAAACAGATTGGTTTTGTTTCTCTCTCAAGAGTGGAATTAGAAATCATAATTGGCGGAGTCTACGGCTTTATCTTCTGTAGAAGATAAGGAAAGAACTTTAACACGGTTGACTAAGGAGATCTAAAGATCCTCCGAATAAAAAAACATATATTAATAAACGAAGAAACAGACATTAATTAAGTGAAAATTTTTTTTTTAAAAAAGGAGTCCAATGCAAAGTTCTTAAAGACAAAAGAAAAAAAAAAACAACAAAGAAACTGCAGTAAAATGACAAAAAAAAATAATAATAATAATAAACTAAGAAACATACATTACTTAAAGTGAAAAATTTTAAAAAAATTCAGTGCAATGCACAGTGCTTACAGATAAAAGGAAAAAACAAAGAAACTAAGAAACAAACAGTAAAGTGAAAAAAAAGAAGAGAAAGAAAAAAAATTAAAAATTGTAATGCAGTGCAGTGGGACAGAGAAAGGAAAAACATAAAAACAAAGAAACTAAGAAACGGACAGAACAAAAAAAAAAAAAAAATACATATATTATTAAATCTGTAGTGCAGTGCAGTAAAAATAAAAAAAAAAAAAAGAAACGGTAATACTATATAATAACCGAATAAAAAAATAACTGAATAAAAGTATAACTGAATAAAAGTATAACTGAATAAAAGTATAACTGAATAAAAGTATAACTGAGTAAAAGTATAACTGAATAGAAGTATAACTGAATAAAAGCATAACTGAATAAAAGTATAACTGAATCAAAGAAACTATATCCAAACACTGAATATTAAAGAAAAAAACAAAAAAAAAAACAAAAAAGAAACTTACATTTCCTGATAGTGACAGATTATACATTATTAAAACACAACAGTGCAAATAAAGGAACAAATCACAAGTTAAGTACGTTGGAAAACTGAGTTACTTGTATCGTAAACAAAATAATAAAAATAAAATAAAAAAAAAAATTAATAAAAAGTAAACATTAAGAATCAAAAGTTTGAATTACCAATCATAACAACAATCATGGAAGATCTTTTTGAAAAGATTCAATGCTTGGAATTGGCTCTTCAAGAACAAAACAGTCAACTTGCTGAACAAACTAGAGAGAATGCGCAGCTTCAAAAACAAGTGAATGATCAACAACAATTAATTAACGAGCAACAACGGCCAATTTATGAACAACTACAACTAACTAATGTACAACAACAGCCAACTAATGAACAACAATTTGATTTCCTAACTCCAAAAGACATTTTGGAGCAATTCCGTCGATTAAAGCCACTCGACAAAAATCATTATCCATTGGCTTTTATAAAGTCGGTGGATGCTACCATCGCCCTATGTGGACAGAATAATGGGCTTTTACAATTCGGTCTACAGATAGTTATAAACGAGAAAATCCAAGGTGATGCCGGACGTTGTGCCAGGGAGCTTGGTGACGATGCGACGTGGGATCAGATTAGAGATAAGTTATTAAAATATTTGCAACCTCGTAAAACTTATGCAGAAATCTATAATTTTTGTAGAAATTGTAAAATTAATAATTTAGCCGAATTGTTTAACGTTTTCGAGAAAGCTAGGTTTGAAATAAATGAGTTGTATGAATTTGACGTTAAAAGACCAAATATATATAAGCCAGAATGTTTGGACCGTGACCTGGTTGATATTCTTGTTACTGAGCGAAACACTTTCACACAAAATCTTAGAAGCGGAAGAACTAAAATGTCACACCAAACTAGTTCTATGAACAATATGCCACAAAAAAATCAATTTTATCCAAGACAGGGTGACTTGCCAACAGAACCTATGGAGATAGAAAATATCCAGCAGAGTGACGAAAATTTTTACAACGAGCCTCACATAGAACAGGACAACCAATAATTAGAGTAAATATTAATAATGTACAATTGAGGTGTCTCATAGACACAGGATCAACAACCAATGTAATAGGCTCAGATATATTCCCAGTTGGATCGTACAAAACCCTTAAAGATCCAAAATATTACAAAACCATTAACGGTGTGAATAAAATAATAAATAGTTTAGATACAGATATTCCAAGAGAATTCAACACCGAGGGTAGGATGACTTGGCTGGCTATTAAGCTTGAAAACAAAAATTATGATGCAATTATAGGTCATAATACACTAGTTGCTTTAAAAGCGAACATTAATATTAGGGATGGATATTTGGAAGTGAATGATACTAAAGTATTTTTTCACCACTACCCCTTTGATATTTAA
Source organism: Amiota communis (assembly GCA_037043315.1). Taxonomy (NCBI): domain Eukaryota; kingdom Metazoa; phylum Arthropoda; class Insecta; order Diptera; family Drosophilidae; genus Amiota; species Amiota communis. The sequence continues at coordinate 101,747 of JBAMAV010001168.1, read as the reverse complement.
ACATTTATGCCATAGAACCCATCAACACTCCTATTATCAATAATTTGAACATAGATCATATGAACACTGAAGAAAGAAAAAGCATAGTTACCCTCTTACACCGTTACGAGGACCTTTTTTACAAATATGGCGATAGGCTTACTTTTACTCATAATATTCAACACGAAATCATTACAACAACAAATATCCCCATATATAGTAAAATTTACCGATATCCGAAGATACATGAAGAGGAAATCGAAGCTCAAATTAATGATATGCTATCTCAGGGCATTATTGTCAAAAGTAATTCTCCATACAACAGTCCTCTTTGGGTTGTTCCCAAAAAATTGGACAATTCTGGTCGGCAAAAATGGAGAATAGTCATCGATTACAGAAGATTAAACGAGAATACAATTAGTGATAAATTTCCAATCCCCAACATTGATACCATACTTGATAAACTAGGATGAGCTCAATATTTCTCGACCATAGACTTAGCAAAGGGTTTCCACTAAATTCTTATGAACCCAATGGATAGAAAGAAAACTGCGTTTTCAACTCCATACGGTCATTATGAGTTTGTAAGGATGCCTTTTGGCCTTAAAAACGCACCATCAACATTTCAACGGTTGATGAATGCAGTTCTAAGAAAATATATCAACAAAATTTTTGTAGTTTACCTTGATGATATACTAATCTTCAGTACATCACTACAAGAACATATGGACAGTCTAAAGTTGATATTTTCTGCTTTACGAAGTGCCGGTCTAAAAATTCAAATAGATAAATGTAATTTCCTTGCAAAAGAAACAAATTACCTCGGACATGTTTTAACGCCTGAAGGTGTGAAACCCAATAGAGAAAAAATTTCAGTCATTCGAAACCTTAAACTTCCGGAAACACAGAAACAAATCAGATCTTTTCTCGGAGCAACAGGGTATTACCGCAAATTAATAAAAGACTTCTAGTTTAATTATTAGCGGCAGATAATCCGAACTGAGATCAAAACTACTACGTATTGATAATTGGGCCTGTGCAAAGCCTCCAGATACTGCAAAGTCAATTGCACTTGGTGTTCTCTAACAGGTCGGAGATTCTGTGGCCAGAATATCCCAGTTACTATTGAGAACACATTGTAAAAGTTGTGTTCCTCTAGGGCATGCCCGAAGGTTGCCCCAGTGACGATGCTTTCCATTCCAGTCACCAGCAGCAACAAAATTTCGACCAAGTTGGTTAAAAAGAGCTATGAATAAATCACTGTTCCAGGAAAATCTTGCAGGGCAGTGCTTTGTTGACTACGCCGTTAGCGTTCTATAGTCCTATGGTTATGTTTATGGATATTTTGAGGCCGTAAGGGCGGTTAAAATTTGCAAGATTTGTTTTTGCATGGTCATGAACTCTTTTTGCATGCTCGTGTACTCTTTTTGCATGGCGATAAGTTCATCAAATTTGCTAGTTAATTTGTCTATTTTATCACCGATATTATTGTCCTAGTTGTGAATTGATGGTATGTAGTTTTCATGATGATACCGAGTTCGCCGAGGCTGCTCTTGTTGTGCTCTATTTTCTGGGGGTCTGTGAGACCTAGTGGCATCTGCATAGGATATTCCTTGAAAAGTGTTGTTTTAAGTTGATGTAGTGGAGTTATTAAGGGAGTTTGATGCAGAGTTTCTGTTAGAATTCGTATCTCTGTTTTGATAAGTATTTGGCCTTGAGGTTTTATCTTTTTTAATTAGTTGTTGATAGACTCGGCACCCCTTATAGTTAGCAGGATGAGATCCTTGCCAGTGTACACAAGTGGCTGGCAAGTCTGCAGATTTTTCACAGCTGGTAGTAGAATGATTATCTCCACACTTCACACATCTGAAATTCTTCCGGCAGTACTTCTTTGTGTGCCCAAATTCTTGACATCTATGGCATTGCACAAGGTCGTCGAACTTGCGTAGTGCTTCCACAGTAACTCGTTGTCTGCATAGTAATTTAATATCAAATACCTTCTTATTCTTATCATTGGGTTCCAAGTCCACGAAGAAAATGTCTAGCTTTTTCTTGTCTCTGCGGCTTGTGGGATTATGTGCATTCTTGACTTTGTGACCATGTTTGGCAAGGTGATCGGTGATGAGATCTTTGGAGGTAGTGTGATGAAGCCCTTTTATCACTACTTTAAAAGGTTTTTCGTCAGTGAGCTGAAAGGCCTCAAGTTTTCTCCTGATGATTCGGTAGGTTTCAGTATCCTTGGCGATAATTCTTAGATGATTGTGGTTGGACTTGGTCATGTAGTCATCGGGTTCTACGACTGTATCAAGGTCTTGCCATAAACCATTGATATTTTCTACATAAGGTATTATAAATGGTGGTGGTTTAGGAACATTAACTTTTTGGACAGGTACCGGGTTATCAGAGACGGGTTTAGTAATAGCCGTGTCGTTGTTTTCCTCCAATTCATTTCCATCGTCCACATCTAGTATTTGGAAGCGATTGTTTTCTACACGCCTAATACTAATTTTTTTGATAGGAGCATTTTCTGAGGTAGATGCTAAGTTTTTAGTTTAATTGTACATCAGTATCAGATTTTTGATGCTTGCGTTTGCTTTCAGGTGAATGGATTGACTTCCTTTTGTTAGTAGAAGTTTGCCACGAGCAAGATGCAGCAGTGTTATAACTATTAGGGTAAACTAGAGAGAAATCCATTTCAATTTCAAACGCAATGCCGCGGAAGAAATATATTTTAAAATTTAAAAATATTCTGATGAGGAAATTTATTGAACTTCTTCTTTGTTATTTAAAATAGCGTATAAACATTTAATAAATACAATGAATAAATAAATTTCTACTTTGTATTAAATTTGTAATTCTTATTTTAATTTTTATTATCATTATTACATATTATTATTGTTATTATTAGAGGTAGTTTAACAATAAAATTCTTAAACTACCTAGAAAAAAATAAGTGCACTAGCTGCAATGGTTTTCAGCTCTATATTTTAATTTTGTCCCTTTAAGTTTTCATTTTCATTTCATGTTATTTATTAAATGTATTTCTTAAAAAAATAAACACGCATACATACAAACAGAAATGAAAAAGAATGAACGAATGAAAGAGTACGAAAAATTTAACACAACGAGCGACGCTGAAATATAAAAGCAAGTCAGAGTTACCAAAGAAGAATCGATGATAATTCCCCCAAGAAAAAGCCTGAGTATAAAACATGACTTACGAAAGTCTGAGATTGTATAAGCAAGCCAGACACAACCATCAGACAACAAAGAAGAATCGACGATAAGTTCGAACACCGAGTTGGATAATGTAAAACGCGACATGGTGTAAGAAATAAAGTGGCCAAGACACGGTAGTGCATGCATGATCAAGCATAATATAGTGTCATCATAGTGTTAGTGAATTTTGAATGCGTGAGTTATGTATAGTTAGGAATAAAGGATAGGTAATATACTTTTCGACTTAATAATTTAAATGTCTTTCCATCCCTGTTTTATCTTAATCATCTAAATTGCTTTTCCCTCCTTGTTTCGTTAAAAGCTTTAGAATTAAGTTGAACTTTTGTTAGATGTAAGCTTTATTAATTAAGATTCACTTTGATGTTTGAGGAGTTTAGTATTAAATAAACATTTGTTAAAAACAGATTGGTTTTGTTTCTCTCTCAAGAGTGGAATTAGAAATCATAATTGGCGGAGTCTACGGCTTTATCTTCTGTAGAAGATAAGGAAAGAACTTTAACACGGTTGACTAAGGAGATCTAAAGATCCTCCGAATAAAAAAACATATATTAATAAACGAAGGAACAGACATTAATTAAGTGAAAAATTTTTTTTTAAAAAAGTAGTGCAATGCAAAGTTCTTAAAGACAAAAGAAAAAAAAAAACAACAAAGAAACTGCAGTAAAATGACAAAAAAAAATAATAATAATAATAAACTAAGAAACATACATTACTTAAAGTGAAAAATTTTAAAAAAATTCAGTGCAATGCACAGTGCTTACAGATAAAAGGAAAAAACAAAGAAACTAAGAAACAAACAGTAAAGTGAAAAAAAAGAAGAGAAAGAAAAAAAATTAAAAATTGTAATGCAGTGCAGTGGGACAGAGAAAGGAAAAACATAAAAACAAAGAAACTAAGAAACGGACAGAACAAAAAAAAAAAAAAAAAAAAAAAATACATTTATTATTAAATCTGTAGTGCAGTGCAGTAAAAATAAAAAAAAAAAAAAGAAACGGTAATACTATATAATAACCGAATAAAAAAATAACTGAATAAAAGTATAACTGAATAAAAGTATAACTGAATAAAAGTATAACTGAATAAAAGTATAACTGAGTAAAAGTATAACTGAATAGAAGTATAACTGAATAAAAGCATAACTGAATCAAAGAAACTATATCCAAACACTGAATATTAAAGAAAAAAACAAAAAAAAAAACAAAAAAGAAACTTACATTTCCTGATAGTGACAGATTATACATTATTAAAACACAACAGTGCAAATAAAGGAACAAATCACAAGTTAAGTACGTTGGAAAACTGAGTTACTTGTATCGTAAACAAAATAATAAAAATAAAATAAAAAAAAAAAATTAATAAAAAGTAAACATTAAGAATCAAAAGTTTGAATTACCAATCATAACAACAATCATGGAAGATCTTTTTGAAAAGATTCAATGCTTGGAATTGGCTCTTCAAGAACAAAACAGTCAATTTGCTGAACAAACTAGAGAGAATGCGCAGCTTCAAAAACAAGTGAATGATCAACAACAATTAATTAACGAGCAACAACGGCCAATTTATGAACAACTACAACTAACTAATGTACAACAACAGCCAACTAATGAACAACAATTTGATTTCCTAACTCCAAAAGACATTTTGGAGCAATTCCGTCGATTAAAGCCACTCGACAAAAATCATTATCCATTGGCTTTTATAAAGTCGGTGGATGCTACCATCGCCCTATGTGGACAGAATAATGGGCTTTTACAATTCGGTCTACAGATAGTTATAAACGAGAAAATCCAAGGTGATGCCGGACGTTGTGCCAGGGAGCTTGGTGACGATGCGACGTGGGATCAGATTAGAGATAAGTTATTAAAATATTTGCAACCTCGTAAAACTTATGCAGAAATCTATAATTTTTGTAGAAATTGTAAAATTAATAATTTAGCCGAATTGTTTAACGTTTTCGAGAAAGCTAGGTTTGAAATAAATGAGTTGTATGAATTTGACGTTAAAAGACCAAATATATATAAGCCAGAATGTTTGGACCGTGACCTGGTTGATATTCTTGTTGCTGAGCGAAACACTTTCACACAAAATCTTAGAAGCGGAAGAACTAAAATGTCACACCAAACTAGTTCTATGAACAATATGCCACAAAAAAATCAATTTTATCCAAGACAGGGTGACTTGCCAACAGAACCTATGGAGATAGAAAATATCCAGCAGAGTGACGAAAATTTTTACAACGAGCCTCACATAGAACAGGACAACCAATAATTAGAGTAAATATTAATAATGTACAATTGAGGTGTCTCATAGACACAGGATCAACAACCAATGTAATAGGCTCAGATATATTCCCAGTTGGATCGTACAAAACCCTTAAAGATCCAAAATATTACAAAACCATTAACGGTGTGAATAAAATAATAAATAGTTTAGATACAGATATTCCAAGAGAATTCAACACCGAGGGTAGGATGACTTGGCTGGCTATTAAGCTTGAAAACAAAAATTATGATGCAATTATAGGTCATAATACACTAGTTGCTTTAAAAGCGAACATTAATATTAGGGATGGATATTTGGAAGTGAATGATACTAAAGTATTTTTTCACCACTACCCCTTTGATATTTAAACATTTATGCCATAGAACCCATCAACACTCCTATTATCAATAATTTGAACATAGATCATATGAACACTGAAGAAAGAAAAAGCATAGTTACCCTCTTACACCGTTACGAGGTCCTTTTTTACAAATATGGCGATAGGCTTACTTTTACTCATAATATTCAACACGAAATCATTACAACAACAAATATCCCCATATATAGTAAAATTTACCGATATCCGAAGATACATGAAGAGGAAATCGAAGCTCAAATTAATGATATGCTATCTCAGGGCATTATTGTCAAAAGTAATTCTCCATACAACAGTCCTCTTTGGGTTGTTCCCAAAAAATTGGACAATTCTGGTCGGCAAAAATGGAGAATAGTCATCGATTACAGAAGATTAAACGAGAATACAATTAGTGATAAATTTCCAATCCCCAACATTGATACCATACTTGATAAACTAGGATGAGCTCAATATTTCTCGACCATAGACTTAGCAAAGGGTTTCCACTAAATTCTTATGAACCCAATGGATAGAAAGAAAACTGCGTTTTCAACTCCATACGGTCATTATGAGTTTGTAAGGATGCCTTTTGGCCTTAAAAACGCACCATCAACATTTCAACGGTTGATGAATGCAGTTCTAAGAAAATATATCAACAAAATTTTTGTAGTTTACCTTGATGATATACTAATCTTCAGTACATCACTACAAGAACATATGGACAGTCTAAAGTTGATATTTTCTGCTTTACGAAGTGCCGGTCTAAAAATTCAAATAGATAAATGTAATTTCCTTGCAAAAGAAACAAATTACCTCGGACATGTTTTAACGCCTGAAGGTGTGAAACCCAATAGAGAAAAAATTTCAGTCATTCGAAACCTTAAACTTCCGGAAACACAGAAACAAATCAGATCTTTTCTCGGAGCAACAGGGTATTACCGCAAATTAATAAAAGACTACTCTAAAATTGCATTTCCGATGATCCGATATTTAAAAAAGTACAGCAAAGTAAATATCAATGACCCAAACTATATTTCAGTTTTTGAAAAACTCAAAATTATCATCACAGACTATCCTATTTTATGGTTCCCAAATTTTGCTAAGCTATTTAAACTTACGACAGACGCTAGCAACTTTGCACTTGGGGCTGTTCTTTCCCAGGAGGGTCATCCTATATGTTTTGCATCTCGTACTCTCAACGATCACGAAAAAAACTATTCAACGGTAGAAAGGAACTGCTTGCAATAGTGTGGAGTTGTCAATACTTCCAACCATATCTTTTTGGAAGAGAGTTCCATCTGAGTACTGACCACCAGCCTCTAAAATGGTTACAAGTAAAAAATAATGGAAAGAACATAAACCCTCGGCTCCAAAGATGGCTTATTCAACTTGGAGAATATGATGCCAAAATAGACTATATTGTAGGTAAAGAAAACAAAATAGCAGATTTTCTAAGTAGAATTGATTGTGATATGAATGAAATTCATGCGGGTAATGAAGAACATAATGACAATGGTACGGCATTAGCTACAATAGACTCTCAACAAGAAAAAATGTCTGACCATATTCCTATTCTTGACACTGTAGTGAACAGATTTAAAACTCAATTAATCCTCGTTCGAAATAAAGAAACGGAATCAAAAATGGTTAACGGCAACAAAAGGGTGTATATTGACGAAAATGATTTAACAAATAATATCGGGGATATTTTGAGAAGACATATTCAAAAAGGAATAGTGGCGATCTTTTCCGAACTGGATGAAGATATATATAAAGTTCTTCAACAAAAAATCGTTGAAATTGTAGCTCCTGAGATAAAGTTTGTAAAATGCAGGTATTTTGCCCAAGATATTGAAAACGATACTGAAGCTTTTAAATTAATTTCTTTATTCCACGTCAGAGAATCAGGGCATGCTGGCATTGTGTCCAATTATGAAAGTTTAAAACGCAAAATTTACTACCCCAACCTCAAGATTTTAGTAAACAAAGTAATTAATAATTGTGACATATGTTCTGCAGCTAAATATGATCGTAACCCGATTAGAAAGTGTTTTGGTCTCACAGAAACGCCATCTAATATTAATGATATAATACATATAGACACCTAAGTATGTCAACTGTAAACATGCTTTTGTGATTTTTTTTGACATGTTTTCCAAACATGCCGTTTGTTTTTATCTTGAAGATAGAACATCTCACACATTAATTGAAAAAATGAGGCTTTACATATCTATTGTTGGTAAAATAAAAATAATAGTTTGTGATAATGAATTCAATACTATAAATATCAAAGAATTTTGTAAAAGCGAAAATATTGATATTCATTTTTGTAAACCGAACAACCACACTGGCAATTCAGATATTGAAAGACTCAACAACACATTAACAGAAAAAGTGAGAACACTAAATTTGATAGAGAAATTACCTATAAAGGAGCAATTGATTAAAGCTGTTGACTATTATAATAATACATTTCATTCTACAATTAAAGAAACACCCATAAATGTACACAACAACAAAGTTGATAAATTATTGATTAAAAAACGAATAGAAGCACGAAAACTTGCAATTACTCAAAAAAGAAATGAAAAACGGGAGAATTATGAAGAAGACAGAATTGAGGGATATATTAAAAATTATAAAAGTTTGAGACATAAAGAGCAACCTAAGTTTAGAAAACAGAATTTAACAAATATTCATGAGAGTAATATAAAGAGACCTTTTAAATTTTCAAACTGCACGAATCTTTCAAATTTAAATAATAATAAATAAATAAATGTAATATATGTTATAATTATTGTAATTTCAAAACAAATAAAAACAAACATATGTGTATGTATATTGTAATCGTGATTCAGAAGTATCACGAAACAAAGGATGGAGGAGTTATGTATAGTTAGGAATAAAGGATAGGTAATATACTTTTCGACTTAATAATTTAAATGTCTTTCCATCCCTGTTTTATCTTAATCATCTAAATTGCTTTTCCCTCCTTGTTTCGTTAAAAGCTTTAGAATTAAGTTGAACTTTTGTTAGATGTAAGCTTTATTATTTAAGATTCACTTTGATGTTTGAGGAGTTTAGTATTAAATAAACATTTGTTAAAAACAGATTGGTTTTGTTTCTCTCTCAAGAGTGGAATTAGAAACCATAATTCGTGTGACTCACATACGATGATTGACGGAATATCCAAATTGATATTTCGTCCATCCTGAATGCTCTCAGTTCTCTCTTTGAGTCTCTCATTTTGCTATCTCGTCGACAGCTTATTGCTTGTCATGAAATTGTAAAGTGCCGGCGGCTGGTAAACGTTTTTTTCAAGTAAAATTAAAATGGAGAAAAAAATTTCTGTTAGAATTAATAGAAGTTTATTGGGATTTACCGGCGCTGTGGGATGTGAAATGTGATCAATATAGTAACAAAGTATTAAAAGATCAGCAATATGAAGTATTGCTTAATAAATATAAAGGAATGTGCCCCAACGCAGAAAAAAAAGGAAGTAACTAAAAAATAAATACATTGCGCACAATTATAGACGCGAGTTGAAGCGCATGGGGGATTTAGATAGAAATGGAGCAGGGGTTGAAGATTCTTTTGAGTCAACGTTGTATTATTTCAAGGTATTTACAAAGTTTTTAATTACGTTCAGACATTTTGCCATTGCACTTGTCTTTCAGTGTTAAAATATGCCATGAAGTTTTCCCTTACTTTCTTCGCGTCGGCTGAGAAATTTTTCGCAACCATATTTTTCAATGGTACCAATTCGGAGCCGCAGTCATCTTCCTTAACATGTGTTGCGTAGCTATTTTTCTTTTTCCTCAAATAATTATGCTAATATCAGCATGCAAGCGTGATAGTTTGTACTTTTTCTGGCTTCAAATAAATTGGCTTTTGGAAGACACGTAACCGGGCGGCCAAAATACCAAAAGCATTTTCCACAACGCGGCGTGCTCGGCTTAGACGGTAGTTAAATACCCTTTCCTCGTTCGAGAGAACTTGTTGTGAAAATGGCTTCAGAAAATCAGGCGTCAACTGAAACGCATCGTCCCCAATAAACACGTAAGGGACGACCTTTCCACCAATGGTGACTGCACTCGGATCAGGCAAATTCAATTGTTCTGCGTATAGTGCATTTCCGAATGAGGAGTGACGTAGAACTCCGCCGTCTGATATGCGGCCATTTACACCAACATATACCATTACAAATTCGTAATTGGCATTAACAACGGACATGAGTACCACACTGAAGAATTTTTTATAATTGTAAAATGTCGAACCTGACCCGGGAGGTTTGAATTTTGTTGAACTCTTCGGCTATTGCAAGCCACCCTTCTTGAGTACCTGGAAAAACAAATTGGAATTGCAAATTTTTTTCTTTTTTTTAAGGAAGATGATGGACCAAAACCAAAAAAACAAAAAATTGATCCAGTTGATGAGCTCGTGCTTTTGGTAACTGATCAATTGAAAAACAAAGATATTTCTTCATGACAACAATTAGCGAATGCTGGGGTCAATAGCTGAAGGAAATGGATCAAACCCAACGCATAATAGCTCAGAAAATTATTAATGATGCTATGTTTAATGATGCGATGCGGCTACTGAACATGAATACGTGCTTAACTAATCTAAGTCCCATAAGCATGTCCAGGGAATACTCATCAACTCCGTTAAGCAACTTTTCCATGTTTAGTAGAGATTCTTCGCATGACAGAGTGCAATTTATTCCGTCTGCCACACCAAGCCCTATAATACAACATGAAGCTGGGCCTGTGACCATTATTAGTAACGAATTGCTGCGAGAAGCTCCGGGTAGCAACGAATCGACTCTGACAGCATTTTATGAATCTTTTGGTGATAGTATATAAAAATGTTACTTTACTTACTTACTTTATACTTAAGTTATTACATTCAGTATTTTAACTTTACTTATATATATTTTTATAAGACAAATAATGAAAATTTGACATTTGTTATCTTTATCAATTCCTTGAAACACGTTATTATTGCTTCACATGTTTCTATTACTATTTTTGAAATCGCAGTTGACGATATTGCGCTCGAAAATTTCAAATCTTCGAAATTATTTCCAGTCACAAGAAAACGTAGCGTTGTCGATAATATAATATCTGCTAGAATGGCATCACGCATATTGCTGTCTTCCTTTTCTATTAATGGCTCAACCATCATCAACAGTTCCTCGTAACAGGAGGTATCCATCCTTAAAAAATTTTTAAAATGATAACGAGAAATGAACGATGGAACTGCATGCACAACGCACCTTCAATCACTTCAACTCCCACATAGACAAATGCTTGATCATGCATGCAGTACCGTGTCTTGAGCACTTAAAGGTGTCGTTCTCAATTGCTGACATCACGTGGATAGTCAGTGTATAGAACTCTAAACGCTTTTACATCGTCCAACTTTGCGGCAGAATTCACTCATCGAACTTTTGCTTGTCGGCAAGCGCGCGCGGGGGTTGGCTATGCAGCCGTGTTCGATGTACCGCAGACAAAAATTTCTAAGACACCGCAAGCGACCAAAAAGTGAGCAAACTAAAATAATTATTTAATAAATGTTTTTTGTTGAAGATTGGTCAGAACTAGAATAAAATTGGTTCATGGTGCTTACCTCAACAACATTTTCATGTATGTTGCTAACACAAACCACACCGCGTTCCTGAATTCTTGACTTCAATTGTGGCATATTTAGAGCATTTAGCCGTTGCACAGCCAATTGAACTGTTGGAAATGGTATGTTAATGGAACTTGGACACGTTGAAAATCAACAATATTACGTAAATCGATAAGCGCCAATTCATCGGGCGTTTGAGTTAATAAGTATTGAACATCTTTGGCGCTTATTCTCGGAGACATTTCAACTTGAAGATGACCAAGTGTTATCTCATTATTACTAATATCCTATAATTGATATATTGAATTGAAGTCAACATTGAAGACGTCAAAGGGTCATGGTTAATGGTACATGGCTTTACAACTTACATAAAGTGAAGGCATTTCTACTTGAAGGACATGTTTACGATGCGTAATGCTCTTCGGTGTTGATTCATACATTTTTTGTGATTCAACAACACAACTTTCCATTACGATATCTGGTAAATCAGAAAATAATAATATACACTCATTAAAACCGGAACTGAGTAAAGTGCTTTTCAATTGTTTCAGTACAGCGATGCCAATAAAAAGCGGATACGAGCTGTCACCAAGCATAAGTTTATCCCAAAGGTGAAGTATTTTATGTAAGGGAAAAACATCTGTAAATATATAATATTGGGTTCTAAAATTTTACAAAATTAATTAGAGATATACAGACGTGAGAACATAATAAGAAACCATGGAATAGCAAAAAGTTCTGGTATAAAATTAATTGTGGATAAATGCTTAGCCAGCACAGGTTCATGAAATGCAGTCAATTGGGAGAATTTACTAAGGTATTCCTTAATGATTGCCGAATTATCCTTGAGAAAGAACCATTGAAGATATTTTGGTATAAATTTATAGAGACTCAGGAAGGCAAGTTCTAGACAAGAGAGAGAGAAATAAAAAAATAAAAATAAATAAATTTAGAAAAATGCAGAAACCCGGAAAGGGGGCCATGCACTGATATGTTTGTGACTTACCCTCATTATTGAAATTTAAATAGAGAAACGGAGCTGTCAGTGAATCCAAACCTTGCCAATAGACATATTGTGGATGTGCTGTCACCCACGCCTTAAGTAGTCTTTTTAATTTACAGTGTCCCTCTGGTGATGAAAGCAATTCATCATATTGATGGCAGCGTGGTATATCAACTTCAATTTGTCGATCGGTGGATGTGATTGTGTATTTATCAATTTTTTGATAGCTATCATTGGGTAACACATCAAGTAGAGCAGCCCATATGGCACCACGTAGTAACGGTGGTATATCAATGGATGCTTCATGTTGTATTAAGTCCATCGTATAAGGATAGCCGATTAACAGGCGGGAAAATAAACGTATACGATGAAACTGATATTCAATATCCTTTTCACGTATCATAAGCGGATCTGCATATCTTTGCCAAATTGGTAAAGAAATTTCGGTGAATGTATTAAGGGAAGATATGCTAAAGCCGATAGCTTACGTAAACGTTCAACAAGTGCTCCCAACTTAAGTGTTACAACACGATCATCCATTAAATGTGCTTGACTACGCATTGGACCGATAATAATACCGTTTAAAAGGACAACTTGCGGTATAGACAATATGGGTGCTTCACTGCGTATGAGACCCTCTTTTTTCAGTTCAACTTGTACATCACCACCGGCTAACTGCCATAAATGATAAATTTGTCCTAAAGGGCAATTTAATAATAACAATAATTTTGATAATTCTTTTTGTTTTATAGCTCCACTATTATCTTCTTGTAGCTGTCCCTGCTGTTGCTTATAGCCCATTAAGACTTCATGTTGTAATAGTTCATTGGGCAATGGTCGCCTGCTGGGCGTTATATTTAAACATCTTTCAAGTAATAGACACAACGAAGGCTCCAATTGTTGATAGGCAATAAGACAATTATGTTCACGTGCTATTTTCTCCAAGACGCTATTCCATTTATTTGATTTACAAAATGAGAGTATTTTACGCGTGATATTCGAGATTTTTAATTGAGGCCAAAATTTTGTATCAAAAAAGAGCTCAGCAATGATCATGTCCAATGACCAAATATCGCTTTTTATATTATCACGTGCACCCAACAGTCGTTCAGGCGGTATATAGCGTATATTGCCAATAGGAAAGGGTACATATTCACCACCTTTGGTCATATGATAAAGACCATAATTGAAGAGTTTTGCATTATCATCATCATCATCGAGTAAAATGTGTTTGGGCTCAAGATTTTGTAAAACCAATTGATGCGTATGCAAGGCGTGAATGCCGCTGGCAACTTGAAAAAAATTCTTAGGATTTGTGTAACACTAAAAGGTATTGTCGTACGTCGTGACTCAAGTGTTGGACCAAAATACTCTGACACAACAATTGTACGTTCTGTAAAATATAATCATTTCAATTTTTTTTTTATACTAAAAGTTGTCATTATCACATTCACCCCTTACCATGATTGCCACGCAATACGTCTAAATACTGACATAAATGTGGATGCCTTAAATCCTTTAGATACTGGGCACGCCCTAATATTGCTATGGAGTTTGGTGTAAGTGGTAGACCATTACTTCCGCAAACGTCACCCGGATGAGTTTTAGCAAAAAATGTTATAGCACCCAATTGTGTTGGAATACGTATTTGATTGGGCGTTGTTGTTGTTCTTATTGTTGTGGTATCATTTTGTTGTTTCTTATTGTAGTTATTATTATTATTTTTAGTAGCAGGAGGCTGATATTTACTAGCCATTTGTCAATTATGTCGTTGCGAGTTATAAGATTTGGTGATAGCACGATGAATAGAGCTGCAAAACTATCGGTTGTACTTTCGATAGTATCGATATTTTATTTTCAATGACTATCGATAGTAAAAGCTACTATCGCGATATATCGACATATTTACACAAAACTAATGTGCTTTTGGTATAGTGATCCATTGGGGTATTGGAAGATAATCCATGTCATTTAAATTTTTTTTGTAACTCATAACATTTATAATATTCAGAGTAATCAAATAATATGATGGCGATAAGGACTTGTATTACGCGCTACCTTTGTATTCCAGCTACCTCAACAGAAGCAGAAAGGATGTTTAGTAGAGCTGGATGCATTATTTCGGATAGAAAATAGAAAACAAAAGTTTAACGGCGATGAACTCCAACACCGTATGACCGATCACCATGAAAGTTGGCATGTACATGGAGAATGTTTATATGCTATGCACTTTGTTGCAACTCGAAAGTTTTTATATATTTTCATACTTTTTTTTTAAAAAGAAGTGCATTTGTTTTGACTCTACTGCAAGTAGAGCTCCGTTTGTGTTTGTTCAATTATTGCATGTTTTAAAGTTTAACGGTAGATGGTGCGAATCTATAAAGGAAAACATTCGAAAACAATAAAAGCATGCAAGAAAACAACAACGAGAACAAACAAACACAAAAACATGCTTGCTTTCGTTAGTAGCAAAAAATTAAACAAATGTGCGTAGACTAAATGAGAGCGAGAAAGGAACAATGACTACAAAAATCACGCACTAACATCACGACGGGGCCGTTGCAACGCGTGCCGGGCTACGCTAGCATCTTATAAAAATGGACACATAATTTATTTCTTTTAAATATATAAGTTTATAAATACAATTTTCAAGAAAATAATTGCACTATTCGCGTCAGAACTTTTATCTCTAATGGACCGGTGTCGCAGAGGACAGAAACGGTAACAGAACCAGACTGCAGGTCGTATTAAAAATGAAACCAGATCTCAGTGTATTGGCACCAGGACTAGAAACAACTACTTCTGACTCCTTTTCGGTGTCATCTTTTCCTTTTATTTTCATTGCTCAACAAAAGAATATAAACCAAAACAAATTCTGGCAGCAATATATATTTTCACCTTCAATTTTATTTATTTTTAGCTTCTATCTGAATTTCACATTGATTTTTCACTTTGATCAAAACGCACAGTCTTCTGCCGACATTTATTGGTTTCTTCTTTCGCGTATTTCGTTGTAGGTTAATTTCGTTTGGATTGCGTAGAGTGAGGATGCATGCGAATGCATGAGAAATAAAAAATTTAGCGCAGAATGTGAAAAAATTTATCTAAAACAGAAAGAAGAATCGACAACGAAACGGAAATGAAAACAAATATGAAATAACAGCAAACACGCAGTATTGCTCTTGCACAATTTTTGTGTAATAACTAGTAGCGACAGCAAAAAGGAATCGACAAAAATTGCTCTCTCTAAATTATCCCCGTGACATCAGCAATTGAGAGAGCAAAAAGGCAAACTGGCACTACCTTGTCTTAATGTATCATAGAACTGCAAAACTATCGATAGTGAGGCTATTTGATAGTTTAGGTTCTGACTATCGATAGTTTTGGTTCTGACTATCGATAGTATCGGATATGAGTTTGAAAGTAGAACTATCTTAAAATAAATTCGCAAGGGCGACTAAAAAGATCGTTATATGTATAAAATGCTTTACTTATCGCACGGTGTCGCAGAGGACGGAAATGGCAACAGAACCAGACTCCAGTAACAACGTTCTGGGACTGTTATTTTTCTGATGCTGTGCGTTTTGATCATAGTGAAAAATCAATGTGAAATTCAGATAGAAGCTAAAAATAAATAAAATTGAAGGTGAAAATATATATTGCTGCCAGAATTTGTTTTGGTTTATATTCTTTTGTTGAGCAATGAAAATAAAAGGAAAAGATGACACCGAAAAGAAGTCAGAAGTAGTTGTTTCTAGTCCTGGTGCCAATACACTGAGATCTGGTTTCATTTTTAATACGACCTGCAGTCTGGTTCTGTTACCGTTTCTGTCCTCTGCGACACCGGTCCATTAGAGATAAAAGTTCTGACGCGAATAGTGCAATTATTTTCTTGAAAATTGTATTTATAAACTTATATATTTAAAAGAAATAAATTATGTGTCCATTTTTATAAGATGCTAGCGTAGCCCGGCACGCGTTGCAACGGCCCCGTCGTGATGTTAGTGCGTGATTTTTGTAGTCATTGTTCCTTTCTCGCTCTCATTTAGTCTACGCACATTTGTTTAATTTTTTGCTACTAACGAAAGCAAGCATGTTTTTGTGTTTGTTTGTTCTCGTTGTTGTTTTCTTGCATGCTTTTATTGTTTTCGAATGTTTTCCTTTATAGATTCGCACCATCTACCGTTAAACTTTAAAACATGCAATAATTGAACAAACACAAACGGAGCTCTACTTGCAGTAGAGTCAAAACAAATGCACTTCTTTTTAAAAAAAAAGTATGAAAATATATAAAAACTTTCGAGTTGCAACAAAGTGCATAGCATATAAACATTCTCCATGTACATGCCAACTTTCATGGTGATCGGTCATACGGTGTTGGAGTTCATCGCCGTTAAACTTTTGTTTTCTATTTTCTATCCGAAATAATGCATCCAGCTCTACTAAACATCCTTTCTGCTTCTGTTGAGGTAGCTGGAATACAAAGGTAGCGCGTAATACAAGTCCTTATCGCCATCATATTATTTGATTACTCTGAATATTATAAATGTTATGAGTTACAAAAAAAATTTAAATGACATGGATTATCTTCTAATACCCCAATGGATCACTATACCAAAAGCACATTAGTTTTGTGTAAATATGTCGATATATCGCGATAGTAGCTTTTACTATCGATAGTCATTGAAAATAAAATATCGATACTATCGAAAGTACAACCGATAGTTTTGCAGCTCTATTCATCGTGCTATCACCAAATCTTATAACTCGCAACGACATAATTGACAAATGGCTAGTAAATATCAGCCTCCTGCTACTAAAAATAATAATAATAACTACAATAAGAAACAACAAAATGATACCACAACAATAAGAACAACAACAACGCCCAATCAAATACGTATTCCAACACAATTGGGTGCTATAACATTTTTTGCTAAAACTCATCCGGGTGACGTTTGCGGAAGTAATGGTCTACCACTTACACCAAACTCCATAGCAATATTAGGGCGTGCCCAGTATCTAAAGGATTTGAGGCATCCACATTTATGTCAGTATTTAGACGTATTGCGTGGCAATCATGGTAAGGGGTGAATGTGATAATGACAACTTTTAGTATAAAAAAAAGATTGAAATGATTATATTTTACAGAACGTACAATTGTTGTGTCAGAGTATTTTGGTTCAACACTTGAGTCACGACGTACGACAATACCTTTTAGTGTTACACAAATCCTAAGAATTTTTTTTCAAGTTGCCAGCGGCATTCACGCCTTGCATACGCATCAATTGGTTTTACAAAATCTTGAGCCCAAACACATTTTACTCGATGATGATGATAATGCAAAACTCTTCAATTATGGTCTTTATCATATGACCAAAGGTGGTGAATATGTACCCTTTCCTATTGGCAATATACGCTATATACCGCCTGAACGACTGTTGGGTGCACGTGATAATATAAAAAGCGATATTTGGTCATTGGGCATGATCATTGCTGAGCTCTTTTTTGATACAAAATTTTGGCCTCAATTAAAAATCTCGAATATCACGCGTAAAATACTCTCATTTTGTAAATCAAATAAATGGAATAGCGTCTTGGAGAAAATAGCACGTGAACATAATTGTCTTATTGCCTATCAACAATTGGAGCCTTCGTTGCGTCTATTACTTGAAAGATGTTTAAATATAACGCCCAGCAGGCGACCATTGCCCAATGAACTATTACAACATGAAGTCTTAATGGGCTATAAGCAACAGCAGGGACAGCTACAAGAAGATAATAGTGGAGCTATAAAACAAAAAGAATTATCAAAATTATTGTTATTATTAAATTGCCCTTTAGGACAAATTTATCATTTATGGCAGTTAGCCGGTGGTGATGTACAAGTTGAACTGAAAAAAGAGGGTCTCATACGCAGTGAAGCACCCATATTGTCTATACCGCAAGTTGTCCTTTTAAACGGTATTATTATCGGTCCAATGCGTAGTCAAGCACATTTAATGGATGATCGTGTTGTAACACTTAAGTTGGGAGCACTTGTTGAACGTTTACGTAAGCTATCGGCTTTAGCATATCTTCCCTTAATACATTCACCGAAATTTCTTTACCAATTTGGCAAAGATATGAACCATTATCCGCTTATGATACGTGAAAAGGATATTGAATATCAGTTTCATCGTATACGTTTATTTTCCCGCCTGTTAATCGGCTATCCTTATACGATGGACTTAATACAACATGAAGCATCCATTGATATACCACCGTTACTACGTGGTGCCATATGGGCTGCTCTACTTGATGTGTTACCCAATGATAGCTATCAAAAAATTGATAAATACACAATCACATCCACCGATCGACAAATTGAAGTTGATATACCACGCTGCCATCAATATGATGAATTGCTTTCATCACCAGAGGGACACTGTAAATTAAAAAGACTACTTAAGGCGTGGGTGACAGCACATCCACAATATGTCTATTGGCAAGGTTTGGATTCACTGACAGCTCCGTTTCTCTATTTAAATTTCAATAATGAGGGTAAGTCACAAACATATCAGTGCATGGCCCCCTTTCCGGGTTTCTGCATTTTTCTAAATTTATTTATTTTTATTTTTTTATTTCTCTCTCTTGTCTAGAACTTGCCTTCCTGAGTCTCTATAAATTTATACCAAAATATCTTCAATGGTTTTTTCTCAAGGATAATTCGGCAATCATTAAGGAATACCTTAGTAAATTCTCCCAATTGACTGCATTTCATGAACCTGTGCTGGCTAAGCATTTATCCACAATTAATTTTATACCAGAACTTTTTGCTATTCCATGGTTTCTTACTATGTTCTCACGTCTGTATATCTCTAATTAATTTTGTAAAATTTTAGAACCCAATATTATATATTTACAGATGTTTTTCCCTTACATAAAATACTTCACCTTTGGGATAAACTTATGCTTGGTGACAGCTCGTATCCGCTTTTTATTGGCATCGCTGTACTGAAACAATTGAAAAGCACTTTACTCAGTTCCGGTTTTAATGAGTGTATATTATTATTTTCTGATTTACCAGATATCGTAATGGAAAGTTGTGTTGTTGAATCACAAAAAATGTATGAATCAACACCGAAGAGCATTACGCATCGTAAACATGTCCTTCAAGTAGAAATGCCTTCACTTTATGTAAGTTGTAAAGCCATGTACCATTAACCATGACCCTTTGACGTCTTCAATGTTGACTTCAATTCAATATATCAATTATAGGATATTAGTAATAATGAGATAACACTTGGTCATCTTCAAGTTGAAATGTGTCCGAGAATAAGCGCCAAAGATGTTCAATACTTATTAACTCAAACGCCCGATGAATTGGCGCTTATCGATTTACGTAATATTGTTGATTTTCAACGTGTCCAAGTTCCGGATAGCATTAACATACCATTTCCAACTGTTCAATTGGCTGTGCAACGGCTAGATGCTCTAAATGTGCCACAATTGGAGTCAAGATTACAGGAACGCGTTGTGGTTTGTGTTAGCAACATACATGAAAATGCTGTTGAGGTAAGCACTATGAACCAATTTTATTCTAATTCTGACCAATCTTCAACAAAAAACCTTCATTAAATAATTATTTTAGTTTGCTCACTTTTTGGTCGCATGCGGTGTCTTACGTGTTTGCATTTTACATAGAGGCTTCAACATTCTACACTCAATTGAACCAAATATATTAATCTCTTATTAATTAGTCTATTCTCCTATTATCAAAAAATGTTTGTTTTTTGATTTTTAATTTCAGTTAAAAAAGGTAAGAGTTTGTAAAAAATTGAAATACAAAGAAATTAATAATTAAAAGTAAGATTTGAAAAGAAAGAATAAAACAGCGAATTAATGATATTAATATCAATGTCCCTGAGGTAGTAGTTTAGAGGTAATGATTAGGGAAGGTGTGGAGTGCAGTGAGTCGCTCGACATTGTTAAGTCTCTTCCTGACTTTGACGGAAATCAGGAAGCTTATGTGTCATGGAGGCAAGCAGTCCACATAAATTATTCGAAAAATATGATGGTAGCTCAAAACACTACCAAGCTGTGGCCATAATTAGAAACAAGATTAAGGGATCAGTAGATATGGCCCTGGCATCTTTTTACACGGCTTTGAATTTCAAAGCTATAATAGCTAGTCTTGATTTTACATACGGCGATAAACGGGCTGTGTACCTCATTGAACAGGAATTGTCCACTTTGCGTCAGGGAATTGTGACATTGCTAGAATATTATGAGCAAGTTGAAAGAAAATTAACTTTGCTCATAAACTAAACAAATATGACTTGCAGTGGCGATACAGCGGAATTCGACAATGCCACATATAGAGCAAACGCCTTGCGAGTATTTATTTGCGTCACAAGAAAGTCCTTAAGCGATATCCTGTTTGCAGCCCTTCATGCCGACATGCCATCAGCTTTGGCTTTGGCACAGGAGTTGGTGTCAAATCAAGAAAGATATCAATTCGCAGCAAGCTTTGCGAGGAGTGCGGAGGAAAAGGCTCAACGAATTGAGCTAAAATCAAAGAATAGGGATAAGAATAACTTTAGACAGAATCCACAACAGAATAAAAACCCTCATTTCACAACAGAAGGGGCCAATAAAAGACCTTTCTTTCAGAATCCCAATCAACAAAAAAAATTGTACCCATACCCCATGTGTTTTGCTGATTTCGTAAATAAAGAAATCCGCAATTTATGAAAGGAGGGCATAATTCGACCGTCCAAATCACCCTACAATAGTCCCGTTTAGATAACAAGGGAGTTGAGCACGGAAATATAAATAAACGTCTCGTCATAGATTTTAGAAAGCTTAATGAGAAAACAATAGACGATAAATACCCTATTCCTAGTATACCGGTATTACTGTCAAATTTGGGAAAGGCAAAATATTTCACACTTGATTGCTCTGTCAGAACTGGTGCGATGCCACAGCACACTTTGTAGCTTCGCAGGCTTTGTACGCTTCGGCTTCAATAGTTGAAATGTATAAAATCGTATGAAGCAAACAACATAGATTTTCTTAGAAAGCGTGAGAAGCGAAAAGTTGGTCAACTTTGAATTTTTGAGTGTTGAGAATATCGTGAACCGATAACAGCTGTGTCATGTTATTTATTTACCATTTTTTTCAAAGTACAACAAAAATTAATTCGACATGGGGAAAAACTTATTGAAGAGATAAAAAAACATAAGTCGATGTCCGACAAAAGCAGCATTTGTTATAGAAACAGGAAATCCCATGAGGAAGCTTTGCAGGCCGTTGCCAAGGCTATGGGCACAACAGGTATGTATATTTGTGAATTTTTATCCTTGAAGGTGGACACAATAACGAAGTTATTCTTTTTACAGAAACATTGTGCAAAAATAGAAGACGTCGCTGAAAAAGAATTTCGCCCCATTCAAACCCCAGATGAAAATGATGACCATCAAGGTTTTTTCCTAATGTGCAAGGGGTACTTTAAATCTATGTCGAGTGGTAAAGTTAATGACGCAAATAAGCATATATTGCAATACCTTAGCGAGGAATCAAAAAACGATAGGATGTAATATTATGAATGTGAATTTTATTATTTTTTACTTATTATTATAAATTTTATTACATTGTACTTATTATTATGAATCCCAATATTTTTACTTATTATTTTGACTTCTTATTTTGTACTTATTATTATTACAGTGGGGCCTCGATTATCCGTGATCCGGTTAACCGGTAACCCCGATTAACCGTGATGGCCAAAGATCAGTCTATTGTTTTTTGTTTGCAATGTTTTCAAATTGTTCGCTTCGATTAACCGTGATTACCTCTATTATCCGTGATGGCAGAATTTTTATTTAGAATTTTTTTTATTAAGCACAGAAGCAACTTGGAAGCAAACGCTCTCACAAGTCTGTATACATACATAAACTCCTTGAATTAATTTTTTTTTAATGTAAATATGTAGTATGTACACCAATGTTCACTGGTTAAATAATAAAAATACATATTAAAAAAACTGTATAATCAAAATTGTTATTCGATTAACCGTGAAAATCGATTATCCGTAATGCTGCTGGTCCCGACCATCACGGATAATCGAGGCCCGACTGTATTATATTATTTTATTTTTTTTGTTTATTCCAATATACCCAATAAATCCATTACATTGTTAACAAATTACTTTCTGTGAATAGAGACAGGTTGTTTATATTAACTTACCAGTGTTTTTGTTTACATTACATTTTATTCTGGAATAGGTAGTCCTTCAAAGTGTCTCTCAAATTGAAAGAAGTTCTGGATGAATTGTTTGAGTAGAATCTTGTTGATTCACGTCTTTTTTCCACAGCCCTTCCTTCATGACACCATTTTCAAACCTATTCGCATAATCCTGTGGACAGTATATCCCATCGGACATTTTTAGGCAATTGTGGAGGACAACTGTGGCGCTACATTGGAGCTCCTCTATAACGAAGTCGGTCGGGACGAACAATAACTTCGTTATAGACAGGTTTCGTTATTGGGTGTTTTATTGATATTGTTTTGTATGAATTTGATGTTTCAGATTTTCAATAACATAACATTAGTAGTAGTGTAATTATGTATACAAACTCTATGTAAATGTAAAAAACAATAAATTAGCTATATATCAAAAACTAGAGGACAAAGAAAAAAATTAAGGGCAGATTCGAATTCAGCGATCTCGAATTAGTACAAAACCACTTTAATTTTTCAAGCACTGAAAAAAAAAGTTCGATTTTGTTAGCCAGTGTAATCTATCAGGGGTGCTACAGAAAACTCTAGTGACTTCGGGGTAGGAAGTTTTGCATTCCTCTCGGCAAAACTGTAGGTACCACAGATCTCCGAGAGGTTTCGTTTTTCGGAGTGCTTTAATCGAATAACCAAACCACTTCAACTGAATGTTGTGCTTGTCTTAATAGGGCTGTCAGCATATAAAATCATTGTACTAAAGTCTTTTATACATTTTTATACTTTTCACGGGATTGAATAGTATTATAAGTTTTTCATGAAGTTTGTAACCCACAGAAGGAGACATCGCAGACCACATAAAGTATATATATTTGTGATCAGCTCAATGAGACGAGTTGATTTAGCCATGTCCGTCGGTCCGTCTGTTCGCAAAACTAGTCCCTCATTTGAGCTAGGAGCTGAAATTTTATACCAAGGGTTCTTTTTACCAAACGCTGAACATTTGTCGGTACCACTAGGAGGAGTACCTCTCATACAAACCCCCTTTTAAATAAATGTTTTATTAGAAAAAGTTTTTTGTGTTCTGACGTATAAAAATTAAATTTGGACATTATAAGTTTCTGGTCCAAATCCACCAATCTTGTAAATTTCATGATCCTAGGGTTACCAGCAAGGGTACCTCCCATACAAACTCACATTAAATGACAAACTTATAAAGAGTATAAGTACAATAAAAATACAATGCAACTCAAACTGTGTTCTTTATTGATACTCAAAATGTGCTCTTTGTTGATACTCAAAATGTGTTCTTTCTTGATCCTCAAAGTGTAACAGAAAGAATATAGTGATGCTAAGAAAGGAAGGATGGATGCAACCCGGAGGAGCGTGAAGAGTATTACATCTTTGGCATAGCCAATAATAGCCTTCTTTCTGGATATTATTAATATTTTCCATAAAAAAACGGTACAGACGTGTCTTCCATTAAAGATGAATTAAGAAGTCAAATTATAACGATTTTACTTTCAAAATTGTAAAAGAAAAATTTAAATATTTTCTTCCCGCCAAATGTAACAATTTGCACAACAACTTTACTGTGTATTAATTCTATGGACTGCCACTTATCAGCTGATTTTCGTTTACATTGCAAATTTTTTCAACTAAAGAGATTACTTAATAAAAACATTAAATATAAAAGCCTGTGGCTCGCTTAATGGCCATTGATTTCTTACGGAGAAATGAATTGAGAGAAGAAAAAAACAACGGGCACGCCTTTTGCTTGTTTCGTATCTTCTTCTTTCCCAACTTGTTCACATTGCGATTTTGCTGTTGGCAACATGCCAACTTTATACAAATTTTTAATTCACTTTTACTTAAAATGCATAGTAAATAAGTGATTAATGAACATTTTAAACATAACAGCGTTGTTATTAGTTTTATTACTTTAATATACAACACAATTTATTAATCTATTTGATAAAACAGAAACTCCGAAAAATTCAGCATTATATTTAAAACGAGGAGGTTTACAAGATATTTCGTAAAATGGTGAATTAATAGTTTAAACAAATTAAATGTTTTTAAAAAAATCATGCAGATTACTTTCAAAAAGTATAATCTATCCATTCGTAGCAATGATATTATTTTAAAAAATGTTCTTATGGGTGAAAATAACCAATTATCCAAACCAAACATGGGAGGAATCAAATACTCCCGAATGATTTTCTGTGGAACCTAAAATCGGAAATTTGGTGGAATTGAGGAGGAAAAGTTTTCTGTGGTACTCCTACGGATAGACAGACGGACAGACTGAAGGACAGACATAGCTAAATTAACTGAACAGAATATTTTGTATGCAAATATTGCATTGATGTATTTGTTTTGAGATGATCTCTCTCTCTCTCTGTCGTTTTTTAAGTAGTTTCACTTCTATCACGTCTACGATGGCACAAATGCAATTTTGTTGTTTTTTAACGTATTAAACTGAAATTTTGACTATATAAGTTTCTGATCTATATTCATCAACCATGTAAGTTCATGATCCTAAGCTTACCAGGAGGGGTACCTCCCATTCAAAATGTGTGCTTTCTTGATACTCAAAATGAGTTCTTTGTTGATACTCAAAGTGTAACAGAGAGAATATAGTGATGCAAAGAAAGGAAGGTTGGATGCAACCCGGAGGAGCGTAAAGAGTATTATATCTTTGGCATAGCCAATGATAGATAGCCTTCTTTCTGGTTATGTTTAGGTTTTTGATACAACTTTAAAACAATGGCTTACTTGACCGATTATACCCACTCAAAATACATTCCTATGATGGATGGAAATGCTATAATATGGGATGATTTTGGATATTTACGGTACACTTCGAACCTGACAACATATTTGGAAATAGCTACGGAAACCATATCTTTAATAAACGATAATTTTATACAATCACACATGAAAAAGATTTAATATGCAGATAGAATTCATATAAACACCTTGATGGTAGCCATGGCGGTGCTTCATAGGCGAGAAACATTAATGCCCTGGGTTCAGTCCTTAAGGTTGTTGCAGGAACCCCTGACTTTGACGTTTTTGAGGGAGTCAGATTTATTTATTTATGACAAATTACTGTCAATAAAGAGTACATTAAAAATAATTAAAATAAAGCTTACAACTAATTTAGCAAAAACAAAATAAATCAAAAACAAAAATAAATCTATCTCTGAACCGGTGAGGGAAATTGATTTGCCAAATAGCTAGCTATGCCCTAACTCATAGCCATGTGTGGTCAGAGAAAAACATCCAAAATTGTACCGTCCAGATTTAGTCACGGTGGATGGAGAATAAGTGTTGCAAGACCAGAGCGTTGATAGCGGTGGGCGAAATCTCTGGAGAAAGGAGGTGGTATATTTTATTGTAATTATCACATAATACACGAAATTTATCGTGTGAGGTAAAGTTAGTTGTGCATCTACCTAGAGCAAGAGGATCAAAATTCCTAGTAGTACGACTACGGACACAAAAACCAAGTTGACTCAAAGGCCCCGGCGAACCAACAATACCAGTAATAAGTTTATGAAGAAAGCTTATTCCTAAAGAAATTCGGCGATTAGTCAACGAAGAAAGATCTATAAGAAGAAGCCTGCTTGAGTAAGAAGGCAAACGTACACTAGGATTCTAAATTAAGCCCCGAAGTGCAAAAGGAAGGAATTGCTTCTGTACCTACTTGATATATTTTGTATTGAGGACTCCAGAAGCACGAACAGTATTCGAGTACTGGGTGGACTAGAGAGATACAAAGAAGCTTTGTAACGTAGGGATCGTTAAATTCTTAAATTCTAAAATAAAACCAAAAATACTTTTGGCTTTATTAACAGTTGAAGAAATGTGATGGTTAAAGCGCTAATGCGATCGTGTAAGAAAAAAGATGAGGCTTCTGGCGATGAAAAGTAATAAACATGCATTTTGCGCAGTTTAGCTTTAGAAGATTGCATGAACACCATTAATGCAGTGATGTTAGATTATCTTGCAATCTGACTTGCGAAAAGATATCATTACATGTAAGGCATACATCAGAACACGATAATAATTCAAAGATAAAGGAAGATCGTTTATAAAAAGGATAAACAATAATGGGCCAAGATGACTTCCTTGAGGAATGCCAGAAGTGACATCATCTGAACAGGAAAGAGTGGATTTAAATAACACTTGATGAACTCTATTTCTTAAATATGAAGAAATTCAACAAAGAAGATCTTGGGGGAAACCTACAAGGTCCAGCTTAAATACAACAACAGCTCATTGCAAAATAAACAAATAATCTTAAATGTCCACCAAAATACCATGTATTCATTATGTATTTTTGTTTCTCGTGCTTGAATAATTTCTTTATCCTTTCCGCGAACCTGCCACTCTTTTATTGGCTATCTGTAGGCGATATGGATAATGCACTTGAAACACCGTATCCATGCCTGGAGTGTCGATAGTCCAAACTTATATAAATGTTCCTGTGGCTGTCTCAACCGAATCAAGTTCAGATCGTTCATAATTTTCGGAGTCGCACCACAAATTCCGCAAGATTCTGACGATGACTCTGCAATGGCAATGAACACTTTTCCGTAGATCATTGTCAAATGGAATTCATGGCTTATTTGTAGTAAATTGAAAGTTGTTGGCAGGATTTATTCAATTTGTTTCTCAACATTTTTTACCTCAACTCGAACTAAGTCTGCTGATTCCTTTTCAAAAATTATTTTAATCGGTCTGGTCCTTTTTGTATTTGTAAGGGCACTATACATACTGCAATAAATGTTCATCTATTGTTCCAGTTTCGTGAATACTAAAACGTTGACGGTATGTAGAGTGTCCACTGCTACCATCACAACCCCATTTATATATTGCTTTTATACAATCATTGTTATTACAGGCTTAACTGGACGTCGATTAAATATTGGTTCAGGGAAAATTAGATTACCTTGTAGCCACTCATTGTTTCGTTTTTCAAACGATGTCTCTATTACTACCTTTTCACTTATACACCAATTTACTGGCAAAGTTTCTTAGTTGTTTTTTAATTTGTTGCTTCTGTTCATTGCTTTATTTTGTTGCATCGATAATATTCGAAAACACATGATTTGCAATCGTCAAAAATTTCTTCGTATGCACTTTTTCGCTGTACCAAACTGTAAAAAGCGTGCGTTTTGAGACTGACATGTTAACCTGAAAATCGCAAAAATCGAAAAGTAGCAAAAACCTGCAGCTAATTTTTTAACTGAACATAGACAATGAACCATACCAACAAACACTAGCCCGAATCCAGTCGAATCAACCAAACTTTTATTCCACAGAAAATTGGGTTACACCAGCGAAAACTCTATACATCGAACGACATATTGCACCACTAACATATATAAACACAGGTCACAAACACTTCTTTTTTATTTAATAAAAAATATTAATTCAATTCAAAAATGGAAAAAATATGTTTGTCTGAAATCACTTTGCACTGCAAGAAGGCGAGAAAATATTTGATGCATTTGCTTAAACATATGGTAGCTTTGAAAGGTCACAGGTGGGCGAATATTGAGAGTAATAACTATCGCAAAATCGAAATGTTGGCGGGATTCGAAAAATTCAAATTTGGCAAAACCGCCGTCAGATCAGCAGATCCCAGTGTGACGCGATCATTCAAAATACACATACACACACTCACACATACGCCTGAACTTATGTCTTTGCTTTGACTATTTCATTCTTCTCTTTTCCAAACACCACCACCCCACCCCACCTTTTGCAATTCTTCATAGGCACACGATGCTTGACCATACACAAACTGACCTTAAATTATGTCTGCTTTGACTATTTTATTCATTAATTTTTCCTCTTCTTCCCCTTGCACGTCATACATTTTATGACACTGTTTGTATCCAATTTTTCAATGTTTTCTAAATAATAATAATACAATAAGTCGAAATTTCCCACTTTGCTGGTGGATTTTCAAAAAATGTACTTTCACATTCTTCTAATTGACCTATAACGAATACAACAAAAGTCAAATAGGAAAATCCCTTGTCAAGCAATACGCTTACAAAACAAAAGTGAATTTTCCATTTTAGTCACCTCTTTGAACGCCCCTCCCCCCTTGTTGACATGAGCGCACCATGACAAAATTCGTCTTATACACTGCACCAAAGCCATATTTTCGGAATATATAAATTACTTGGCGCTACGTCTTTTGAGTCACCAGATATATTAAAAAAAAGGCGACAATTTTCGAAAAATTCTGAAAGAGCGGCATTTTGTGACATGTATACCCATTTTAAAAACGTTTTCACGTTAAAAATTGGCTTTTAAAAAAACTGGGTGTCGAACCTAAGACGCATTATTGTGCATATACTGAACCGACGATTTAGTACGCTTTTGTTTGGTTTATTATGACACTAGCAAACCGACCTGCTTTGCAAGGATGCAATTATAAAATATCGCTTTGGTATTTTATAAATTATTTTTTTTATATTTTGTATGCAAATGTTGCATTGATGTATTTGTTTTGAGATGATCTCTCTCTCTCTCTGTCTGTTTTTAAGAAGTTTCACTTCTATCACGTGTACGATGGCACGTTGGTTGGTTGGTTGGTTTCCGTGGCTGGCTCGCATAAACCACTACGAGCCACAATTAGCACTAGAGTGCCGTTTTGATACCACTTCCTCGCCGAACGCAATCAGTATTACTAAATCCAACTTGTTGAATTAAGGTATTTGAGTAAATCACCCGGACATGTGACTAAACAGTCCGAGAGATTGTCGATGAAATATTTGCCCAGAAACTTATTTCTAGTCTTTGCCAAGGCTGGGCATTGACATAGAAAGTGTGTGAGTGACTCCTCTTCCTCTTCGTTTCCGCAGCTCCTACAATGGCTTCTAAACGGAATACCCAGTCTCTCCGCGTGCTTCCCTTCACACCAATGACCGGTAAAAACCGCTGTGAGCCTTGCGGTATCCGAGCGTCTTCTGTTAATGAGTCTAAAAGACCTTTTTTCGTTGTAACAGGGACAGGTAGCACGTGCCGCTCTGCAAGATTCAAGATCTTTCCACCGTCTGTTAGCCAGCTGGCGGAAAAACAGGAAGTTGCTTCTCTTGACGACCACCAGGGGAATAGAGACCTGTTCCGCCAACGATACATCAAGAGAAGCACCAGAACGAGCCAATTTGTCAGCCTTCTCATTCCCCTCTATGTTCCTATGGCCGGGAACCCATAAGAGAGTGATATCAGCTTGACGACTTAGCTCGCTCATCGTCGACCTGCATTCCTTAATGAGCTTTGACTTCACAGTGGTGGATTGCAGTGCTTTGAGTGCCGCCTGGCTGTCAACGAAGATAGCTATATTACGACCTTTCGGTGCGTTATTTTTGGCCAGCCGACATGCTTCCCTAATGGCAAGGACCTCCGCCTGAAAGACTGTGGCCTCGTCGGGTAGCCGGAAAGAGTGGTCCAAGCTTATTTGTGGTGAGTGCACCCCTGCTCCTACACCGCATTCCATCTTCGATCCATCCGTGAAGATTGAAATGTCAAAATCACTCTGAAAGTTGTTCTCTTTCCATTCCATCCTGGTAGGAAATTTTACCTTGAAGTCGCTCTCAAAGCTATTGTGCGCCACTGTATAGTCTGTTGTTTTCTTGAACATAGGATTGTTAACCACTCCTAGTATATTGCTATGTCCATATGGTCGTTCTGCCCAGCAGCCGGTTTCTTTTAACCTTACCGCGCTGTTGCAGACCATGTTTTTGATGTGGAGGTCGATTGGGAGAAGATATAGCAGCACATTGAGTGCTGCCGTAGGGCACGTGCGCATGGCTCCTGTGATTCCTACACATGCCGACCTCTGCACCCCGCTCAGTTTGAGCACTATGTAGCTCTTTCCTAGAGCTGGCCACCAAACAATTGCCCCATGTGTAAGAATCGGACGCACTATCGCCGTGTACATCCATGCTGTTATTTTAGGCCGTAGGCCCCATCTCTTACCAAGCAATCTTCTGCAAGAGTAATAGGCCACAGAGCCTTTCCTAGCCCGTAGCTCTATATTGGATTTCCAATTGAGTTTTGCGTCCAGCATAACTCCCAGGTACTTGGCCTTGTTGGAAAGATGAAGCTGTTGTCCATTCAGAAGAGGAAGGGGGAAAGTCGGTATTTTGGTTTTCGTTGTGAAAAGCATCAGTTCCGTCTTGCTTTGGTTAACGTTTAGACCACATCCTGTGGCCCATTTTAACAGTCTCCCCAGAGCTCCCTGCATGATGTTGCTTATCACACTAGGAAACATCCCTGATACCATGATCACAACGTCGTCCGCATAGGCGACTACCCTTGCCCCTGTCTCCTCTAAAACCTTGAGAATGTTATCTATGACTAACAGCCACAGCAGTGGAGAGATTACCCCGCCCTGTGGTGTCCCTCTACTGACATATCTGGTTAGAGTCGAGTTTCCTAACTCTGACTGCACTGTTCTGGTTTTAAGCATGTTAACTATCCATTCCCCAATGTCTTCCTCTACGCCAATCCTAGCTAGAGAATCCTGAATAGCACGTGTACTAACGTTATTGAAAGCACCTTCTATATCTAAGTATGCTGCCGTGCGGACAACTTCATGTAGAGTCGTTTCCGTGGATCTACCCTTAAGGTATGCGTGCTGGCAAGTCGAGATGGGAAATTTATCAATAATGGACCGAAGATGGAGCTTCAATACCCTTTCCATCGTCTTCAAGAGGAACGATGTTAGGCTGATTGGTCTGAAATCTTTTGCAGACTCATGACCAATTTTCCCAGCCTTTGGTATGAAGACTTCATTGACTCTTCTCCAACTCGTTGGTATGTGGTTTAGATAAATACATGCCCTAAAAATCAACCTTAGCCATGGAACTACCCAGTCCCGCTGCTTCTGTAGCATTATCGGAAGAATTCCGTCCATGCCAGGCGATTTATAGAGCGAAAACGTATTGATGGAGTGTGTGATCTTGTCCTCTGTGAAGATCGAGTCAACGTCTCGTGAAGTTTGTCGTAACCGTACGGGTACTTCCGAATCAGTTGTCGTATCTTTGCAGTCGGGGAAATGTGTTTTGAGTTGGAGATCAAGTGTCTCAGCAGATGATTTCGTCCATGTTCCATCTTCCTTTTTCAAGAAAGAGGGATTTACCCGTTCCTTGGCCAGAACCTTTCCCAATCTTACTGAGACAGAAGTAGACTCGATCGACTCACAAAATTCCTTCCAACCATTATTTTTGGCGTTCCTGATGGCTTTTTTGTAAGTCTTGAGACAGTCTTTGTAGACTTGCCAGTTGTTATCCATGTAACACTGATTGAAGAGCTTTCTCGTTTTCTCTCTGAGTTTCGAGAGCACTACGTTCCACCACTGTGGGAAACTTTTATGGCTCCTTCTAATTGGACAGGATATCTTATACGCTTTGCTGAAAGCTTCCTCAAGATATTTAACCCTCCTTTCAATTTCGTCCTTGGAGTTAATGCTTGAGCATGGAAAGGTATTCATTTTCGATTTAGCTACCCTTGTAAAAACATCCCATTTTATATTGCGTGTGTTTCTAAATGGAACAGAATCCGTTGTCTTCAAATTCAAATTGTGGAGTAGCCAACTGTAATCCGAGAAAGATCTTTTGTTGGAAACTCTCCAGTTTTCAACCTGAACCTCTGAATTTTCGGACAGAAGAGTTATATCTAGTACCTCTTCCCACCCCGGGAAGCCTTCTGTACTAGGGAATGTGAAGATTGGAGTATTTCCTCTATTGCAAACTAGCAGACTGGAACTACTAATAAAATTAAAAAGCGACTCACCCTTTTCGTTATCCTCGGTGCTTCCCCATAGCGTATGGCGTGCATTGGCGTCGCATCCTAGAAGTAGGGGAGTGTTGCTGGCTTTCGCACTGGCGGTCAACTGCGCAACCTCATCTGGTGGCGCCTCTTAGTTGTGCGCCATGTACACCGATGCTATAAACATGGCTTTCTCCTCCAACACTTCGATTTTAACGGTTGTCAAATCACCTGTGCAGAATTGAGGACAAAGGAAAGAATTTACATTGTTTTTGACTAAAATACATGTTCTTGGCTTGTCACATACCTTAGCGTATAGTATCTTGTAGTTTTTGTTTCTGAGCCCCAGAATGTCAGTGCCTCTGACCCAAGGCTCTTGGACGATGCATATGTCAACGTCCTCCTCGCCTAGGAAGACGGCAAGATTATCCGAGGCATTTTTGGAATGCTTTAGGTTAATCTGCATGACCTTCAGCATCGGTAGTTGGTTTCTTTGGGGTGCTTGTTGCTTCGTCCTGAAGCAACCTGCAACTCATCTGATTCTTCTTCTGATGACCGGAAAATTTTTAGTTTGGCGTACCTCACGCCAAACCGCATTTTGTGGTCAGTTTTCTCCAACTCCTTAACAGAATCTTCGTTTATGGAGAGGAGCAGAGACATGCTGCTCTTTTGTTGACCTTCATCTTTGATGACAATCCAGTCATTCATAGGCATGGTAGGGTTCTGCCGCTGCAGAAGCTGTAGCACCTTGCAGTGCTCCACCTTCATAACAGGCAACCAAATGCGAGCTCTCGGCCGCCTTGGGATGTTCCGAGCTGAGATAAGCTTAAGCCTTAAGCCCTCCCAAGCATTGCTTATCTTAGCAATGCAATTGCCCAAAAACTCCAAAGACGGGCGATCGTCGCACTTGATCACCCTGCAGCCGCTGAGAACCACAGAAGAGTCGAATCGTGGTGGAGATGAACACAGATCAGAGAGAAGGTGTTCCATCACCAGCTCTGTTAACCTGGGTTCAATCTCCCCCCATTTCTCCAACACCTTCTTACCGCCGTTGGTGACTTCATCAACAAGTGCCACCGTTAGCTCATCCCGAGCAACGTCGCTAAAAAGCATCTTGGCGCTTGTGGAGGGACCTTTTTCGTTGGTTGTCTTAGCAACTTTACTCTTACGAGTATTTGTAATGGTCTCATCCTGAGAGCGATTACGTTTAGTCGCTTTTATAGGTTTCACGTGAGTGGACATGTACTCCACGTACTTGTCCACCACGGCCTGGTATTTTACCTTGTCAGCTTGGTCGAACTCATGTACCGTCCCACTCTCCTCATTTTTGGCTATCTTGCTTAAGATGAAGAGGGCTTTTTGGTACAGGTTCTTCCTGACCATCGCTTCCGACTTGCCTTTCCTCGGCCTTGGTGCACTGTTACTTGCCGATTCTGTCAGTTTTGCGCTATTTCCGATAGCCACCGACGTAGTTGTTGCTGCTGTTGTTAACGCCACAACCTGCCCGCTGTCAGCGGTGACTAGTTCCTGGCTCGAGGCCAGTAACTCGTCCTCAGAGCTCATACCTAGCTCCACTTCGTCATCTGTTAAGTTGTTTACAAATTGTTTTTTAATATTTTGGTTCATTTTTGGTCCCACGAGTGTAGGGAAGAGTAGGTCCACCGGGGCATAGCCCCCTGTACCCCGGCAAGGCTAAAGTTTAAACCGTAGGTCGCCAGGTATCCGGAGTCCACCGTTATCAGACACACTCACGCAGTGCCATTCATCCCATGGGCACGGTTGTTATACACCCGGGATTGCGGGTTTTATCAAGTTTACCTCTCTAGATCCGCCATATTCTGTAAACAGCAGGGACACCGCGAGCAGGATGAGTATCAACTCAAAGTGTAACAGAGAGAATATAGTGATGCAAAAAAAGGAAGGTTGGATGCAACCCGGAGGAGCGTAAAGAGTATTATATCTTCGGCATAGCCAATGATAGATAGCCTTCTTTCTGGTTATGTTTAGGTTTTTGATACAACTTTAAAACAATGGCTTACTTGACCGATTATACCCACTCAAAATACATTCCTATGATGGATGGAAATACTATAATATGGGATGATTTTGGATATTTACGGCACACTTCGAACCTGACAACATCCTGGAAGTTGCTCTGGAGTGATGCAGATTAATCTCTACCTCTCTTTGTTTGCTTTCCTGACCTGTCATCTGGATCCAAGATAATCGCAGTCAGGTTTCCCATCCCAAGCTTCTGTTGGCACTTGTTAATTATGATGAGATTCTTGGACTCATACCCAATTTTGAACCTGAGACCCTTCCCCTCATTATTGTCTCGTGCGAACTCTTGGATGAAGGTCCAATCGGCGCTTCTAAGTGGAAGATTCTGGCCTACAATGGGGCTCTGCGTGGTTTCGTCCTCCATAACAGTGGGTCGGACCCATATCTTAATTAGACACAGGCCACGATCTTTGCGCCCTTGAACCACTTTATGCCATGAAACTTAGCCAAAAATGGATTCTACTTACGTGTCATGGCTTCATTGATGGCTGTCAACTTTTTCCTTAGGTCCTTTACTATTCCCACGATTGGCCTTCTTGGATACCGTGCTGGTAGACGGCGCTACACCAATAAGGGGCTTGACGGGTGCCGTACTTGGGTTCGACGTGGTTAAACTAACCGTCACAACCGGTGTCTCCACGTTTGACGCTGGATCAACATGAATTCTCCGCGGCGAATCTGTTGCGATAATGTGTTTTCGTTGGAAACGTCGTACGTTGTTCTCACGCTTCTTCTTCAAAGCTTTCTCCTTGACAGTCAGCGATTCAGGGACACGTTCTACCAGTTTCATGAGAAACCTTCTTGAGGACCTGTACCAAGCTTGTTGTCTGCGAAGGAGAGTACCCCTTCCGTTTTCGGCTGCGTTAGATGTTGCCTGTTGAGGAATATCTTTGGGCTGTATAACGTCCACCGGTGTGTCATTCACTGGAAGTCGAGGAAACGCAAGCGCTAGCTCATTGTCGAGCGATGAACCAGTGAACGCTGATGCTACCCTCGTGGCTCTTTCGTCCAGGTCAAACGCCGCTTGCCTCCGGAAAGGGCCTTCACTTGTAGGATTTGGCCCATATGATACAGAGGCCAAGTGGTCCACCATTGCATCGGCTGCAAAGTCCCTAGGCTTGGAAGTCTGACAGGCACCTCTGACACCCTCACCAGCTGCCAGTGTCGGGGTAATAACCCCCTGCTTGGTAGGAACCGTTGCCTGCTTCACATTATTGAATACCACTGTGGAATCCAAATCGTCCTCATCGTACATATCAGACGAGCGAAGCAAATACTCCTCGTCTGATAGGTACGACTGGAGCCCCTTGTTTTTTACGTTGGAAGTTTTTAGAAGTCTTATTACATGTATAAAAACTTTGAACTTTGACCAGATTGATATTTGTCTACCTCATTTGGCGATTGTATGCTGAATGTAGTTTGATCGGTACCTTTATTAATATATTTTGTAAATTATTGTATTGATTTAATAGAACAGCACATCTCTACGTTGATATGAGCGTCGAAAATTTTTAAAAGCAATGAGTTATAGGGAACGATCCAACGGTTGTCAATTTCCTGGTTTCGCACAATGACAGTATGCCCACCCTCTTCTGGCAGACGTCGACGATATTTAGGATATCCGTCGTCATTGGTAGATGTTTGGCTTTGGAATGATTTCATTTGGTACAGGTGCTTTCATGCATACATGAAGAATTAGGATTCAAAGATCCGCAAGGGCCATGTATCATTTGCTCTTTTACAATTTCGTAAAGGGTTGGATCAATTTCTTTATTTGGTAACTCCGCCGAAATGACGCTATCAATTTGATCCAATCTAATTTTATTCAATAACCATACCAGCAGATGGACATGTGGCAAACCTTTCTGCCATTGTATAGTGTACATGTGGCATCGAGCTGGACCAAATATGTGAGCATTGTTTATGAGAAATAGGAGTTTCTTCACTTTTAAATGCAATACTCTGCTCACTATGTCATATCTGTCTTGTGGACTTAAATTGAAGAAATTATTTTCTTTGATTTCTGCCCAGTTCGGGTTACATGTTGCAGTTATAAACAGATCAGGTTTACAGTAATGTCTCACGTAAGTCATGGCATCCTGTGATTTTTCATGTAGATATTCAGGCCCACCAGTGAATGATGAAGGCAGTATCTTTAATTGTCCAATTTCGTTGCTGTGCTCATTCGACTGTTAAGCATACTATCAGTAAATGAGAGGAGTAAATAAAACAATTACAACAACACCCAAAGTTCAAGAAGAAGCATAGCATCAACAACTTAAAAAACGTAAGCATATTTTTTGCATAAATGTATATGTATAGTGACTGAAAATGAATAAAATATTTTTATTATTGAATCAATTATTTATGTACCTAACCTTTCTAGGGGAAATTCTTTAATTAACAGTGCAAACCGTATCAAAATACGTTGCGTGGTTTAGAAGTAATCAGTATTCTAACTTCTTGAAATTTCGACTTTGCTTTATACTATGTAAAGAAGATATAACAGCAAAATCTCAGCGACATACACACAAATTTATATGCGAGATCGGCGTCGTGTAGGGCACACTCAAACGAAATTCATAAATGAAATTCGCTCATTCCATGAGCACATTTGATTGCAGAAAAAAGCGAAAATGCAACTGTTTCTGCCGGTGTGTTGCTATTGATATGTTATCATCCCTTCTCGATAAAAGCAAATTATGAGAGAGAGCTCTGTTGTATGTTTACTCGTGTATTATACCACAGCAACAACAACAACGACGACGCACACGAAAAGAGAGAAACAAGCATCTTCGGCTTTCGACCACCTATTGGCTGGCAGCGCTGAGAACAGTATCGGATTTTCGAACAATCTCAGATCATGCGGCATTGGTACTAGCGGAGATGATTCCCATAGACATATTGGCTGATGAAATGATCAGACTCTATGAGACGTGTCATGGGCGTCCAGACAGCGACGCAAGAAGGCGGGAGCGGCCAGCCTCAAGATTGCTTTGGCAGCGGGGATGGCAGAACGCTGAGAATGGTAGATGGACTTTCAGGCACATCCCGGACATTGGTAAATGGCTGAGCAGGAAGATCGGGGAAACCAACTACCATTTAACCCAGTTCTTGTCTGGACATGGTGGCTACAGATGGTACCTATACAGGTTTGGGCACAACAACACACCAAGGTGCCCACTGTGTGACGAACCGGAGGACGCTGAGCACGTTATTTTCCAATGTGCTCGGTTTCCATTTCCAGAAGGCTATCCGCAGGAGCCAGGAAGCACATTACAGTTCATGTTAGCATCTCCGGCCAACTGGGACCGGATCTGTGAACGTATGACAGCTATCCAGCTAGAGCTACGTTGTCTAGAGAGGGATAAGCGAAATATGCAGTCGTTGCAGAGAGTGCCGGACGGGGGATCGTAGAATACTGACGATTAGCCACGACCCACGTACGACAACACAACACAATAGATGACCTACTAAACTAGGACCGATTGACTTTTGAGCAGCAATTTTCCACCTTCCTCCGACGTAATATCAAATGACAGTTCCGAGAGGACGATAGGACAAGAGGCGGGAGTGTTTCGCGAGGTTAAAGTCCCGCACTCCGGTTGTAGACCGGGTAGGTTTCCGATGCTTCACTTCCGATACAAAAAAAAAAAAAAAACAAAAAAAGCATCTGCGGCTCATGGTGTAAGAAATAGAGGTGGCGCCAATTTTTGTACAGTTAATAGCGTTTGCACACCAAGCCTGATGCAAATCAATTTTGATTGCCTACTGATCCGGATCAGATTCGAGAACAATCACAAAGTAAATGACGACATTCAGGGGTTGTTGTTGTAGAATGTGATGAGGATCAATAGTCAAGAACTAATCTGCATTGATTTGAAAATTAATAATGGTCACTCTGGCAATTTCTGCCAGTGCGGCCAAGCTTTTCTACTAAGTTTTTTAAATAATATGCAAATTGTAAAATTTTTTAATAATTTTAATAAAATCAGCCAAAAGTTTGCCACTTTTCCCGTTGAAATTTGTCCCAAAAGAGACCATATCGGTTGAACACCAAATTTCAGGCGGCATGCTGCCAAATGTTGCCAAATGACGACGTCGGTGCCAAACGTATTTGGACCAATATGTCACATCGTGTGAAATTTCAACTATTGCCAAATGTCACATCTGGCTGGAAAATGTGGGCTAGCCAACTTATTTACGGATATAAGCAAAAGTCAGATTTGGATGAAAAATTATAAATATATAGTCACAATTACTGGGACAACCCCCTAAAAAACAATTTACGTTTTGTTTTATGCTTTAATTATAAATTATTTAATTTTTTTTCTGAAGCTGACTGATACGCTAAGTTGGCAAGCCTGCGCATGTGATTCAGTTTGTTTACATTTCAAGAATTTGATTTTATTTGCAAATTTTTGGATTAATTTCGTTGGATAGTCATCATTTTAAAGATTTTTGTTTTAATTGCCTGGTTTTCGTGTATATTTTTGTATAATTTTTGTTTAATTTTTTTCTTGTATTTTTTTGAAGTGAAACTTCTTTAGCGAGGTGTAAGTCCAAAATAAACGTTATGGTAATCAAATGTGAGGATGCGGCGGAGAGACGATAATGGGGGCTGCACATTGCATATGTTTGTGTGTTTTTACGAAAAGCGTACGAACAAGTGATCGTATAGCCGACCACCAGCCGACAATATTTTCTCACTCTTCGTGAGTGTCGTCGTTGTTGTTGTCTTCTTGGTGTTGTGTTAACGTGTTAACTATTGCGTGGTATTTGCTAATATCAACAATAACACATACCAATGCAACTATAGCATCAACGAAAGACAAATACCTTACTTTTATTATTTTGTTTTTGTTTGAATGTAAAAATGTGATGTGTACAAACATACACTAAGCCAGAGATGGTGAAACATTACTTCCGGAAGAGCAAATAGAAACGAAAAATGTTTTATATACAAGTGTAAAAAAAATTAAATTCTTTAAT
Organism: Amiota communis; assembly: GCA_037043315.1. Classification (NCBI taxonomy): domain Eukaryota; kingdom Metazoa; phylum Arthropoda; class Insecta; order Diptera; family Drosophilidae; genus Amiota; species Amiota communis. The sequence continues at coordinate 62,202 of JBAMAV010001168.1, read as the reverse complement.
TCTTCCACGAACCTTCCAATAAATTGTCCAAATTTAAGTGAACGTTAGTTGTAGGCAAATTTAATAAAGCTTCCAAATGTTCGTTGCTTATTCTAGATCTGTGTTTTCCTTTTATTAACTTTAAATTCGAAAAAACACCTTCACAGATATACTTATGTGTTACCAAACATGGAATACAAATTCCATTTATGCTAAATCAAACAACTAAGATCTTATATGCGCAGAATCCTCTCTCTCTCTTTCTCTCTTTCATTATAATTAAAATAAGTTTTGCAATTTAAAACAAATTTTTTGAATGCGTTGGGCAGAGTCTAGCTGCGTGCAGTGTACGTACACAGAATGATCAGGCTATGCCTAAGAGTTTTACAAAAAAAAAATAGCATGATGAGGATAGGACTTGAGCATATTCATTTTTGTTTGTTAGCCCAAGCAGGCTTAGTTCTTCGATTTTTTTGTTTGCTTGTAAACACTTCATAAGCACAAGATTGGTGAGAACATATATATTTGCGTTGTGGAGAAGGGAAGTGCGTGGGTAGCTGCTGTTGCTTGGTTTTGTGCAGAACTTATCAACAGCAACGCACCCACGATTACTACAGTTGCATTTTCACTCTTTTCTTCAATCATATGTGCTTATGAAGTGTGTGGCATACATGATGCCGATCTCGCATATTAATTTGTACGCATGTCGCTGAGACTTTGCTGTTATATGTATGTCATAAAAATCAATACGGTATTTAACCCAATTATTAAAATTATTAATTATAATATGCTATAATAAAATAAATGAATAATAGTATAGAACACAACTCTAGTAATTTTTTTAAAATTAAAAACTAAAACTTGAGTCCTAACATTTCGTGCACCAGTTTCACTTCAATAGTGTGCTTATATAGGTGAGGCACATTACTTTTTGAAGTGAAACTTCTTTAGCGGCGTTGGGCAAAAATTTTGTATGAAATTTTCAGTGAAAAAATACAAAATGTTACGTTTTGAGATTTCTGTATCTCATGAACCGCACTAAGTAGAGACTTGAAATTTTCACAGAATGTGTATTTCTATTCCCATATCCCCAACAAATAATAAAATTTTAAAATTCACCAGAAAAGTCTTAATAAAGAGATTACATTTCCACAACAACAACATGCACTTCGTGTGTATAAAAATGTTTATAACAACAACATGAAGCAACCAGCATGTGTGTTGTACAAAAACAAGCGAATGTACGAAGAAAAGAAAACAAGGAACACACAGAAGCTCGCAGTTTATCTAATTTGATTGCAAGAGGGAACAACAGACGGCAAACGTAAACACATTGTTTAACACAACAACAAGAACTACACACGCCAAAGAAACCAAAAGCAATATACAGACGGACAGATAGACAGAATGACAGACAGACTCATCGAGCTGATGAAGAATATATTTATTTCCTTTATGTGGTTTCTCTTTGTCTCCTTCTGTGTGTTATGCCAGCCACACATTATGCGATCGATTGTACGATCAAGATCAAAAGTTTTTGATTTTCCATGCAATCGTGCCATGATCCGTCCCCGCACACGTTGCGAGTGACCACAACTAAATGAAATTGTACAATCAGTCGCATAATATGTGGCCGGCATAACAAACTTCTTAACAAACTTATAATACTATTCAAGCAATAGTACGAGAGCTATTTTTGGACTTATTTATTATTAACTGAGTACTCACAAAGAATATTAAATATAAGGTTGTAATTGTTTTGAGATGATCACTCTGTCTGTTTTTAAGAAGTTTCACTTCTATCACGTGTACGATGGCACACGCGCATTTCTTTTTTTTTAAAGAATTAATTTATTGTCTACCATCTTTATTACAGTATATTAATTCTAGTAAATAAACCAAAAAAACTGCAAAACGTGAGCAATTCAAAATTTTTGGACGAAACAATTATATTGCCTGAACACCATTCATACGCAATGAAGACAAATTACAAAAACTCATTTGGCTACATATGCCACATGTCAAAAATTTGCATTTTTGGGACAAAGTTGTCATATCGTCCAACATGTCGCATAGGTACATATTGACATTTCTACCTAATTTGGCACGCTGGATTGGCAACATAGATTTGGCAGGGTGCCATATCGTGTGACCGTACCATCAGAAATGAAAAAAAGAACTGCATGAACTAGTTGCAAATGTATATTGCCAATTGTTTTCTATCATGTATTTTTCACAAATTTTTTGTTTAAATTTAGCCGAGATGCTCGCAAAGTTCTACGTGTGTGTATAACCAAAACAAAAAACATCTGTTCATGATGCAAAATATTCGATCTGAATGAAAAAATACATCAACGTGATGTAGTTTGGTCTGAATTCAGTATTAATGTAACGAGTATTTCTGCATCATTAACTCAAAAATCATGTTTTTGGGTTAGTGATCTTTTGTAGTTAGGGTGCGATAAACATAATAGTCCGGTCAAATCAGCATTTTACTTTGCAATAATTCATATAGAGCGGAAAATTGGTATACGCCTTAAAGATGCTATTATAAATAAAATGTGAAAAGTCCCTATCGATCCGAGAGCGCATCAAAAGTTATTCAAGGTCAAAGATCACAGATATCAGTTTTTCACATTTTTCTCGTAAACGATAAGTGTTATCGAAACCAGAAAGAAGGCTATCATTGGCTATGCCAAAGGTGTAATCCTCTTCACGCTCCTCCGGGTTGCATCCAACCTTCCTTTCTTAGCATCACTAAATTTTCTTTTTTCTAATAAGAAAATTAATTTAAATGGAGGTTTGTCTGGGACGTACCCCTCCTGGTAATCCTAGGATCATGAAATTGACATTGTTAATGAATATGAATCAGAAATTTATAGTGTCCAAATTTCAGTTTGATACGTCGAAAAACAAAACACTTTTTCTAATAAGAACTTTAATTTAAAAGGTTGTTTGTCGTGTGCTGCCATCTATCAGACGATGCTAATACAAATTTCAGACTGATTGATAGGTTAGTTTCGATTTGGCAGCCATCCGAGTCAGACGTGTTTCGTGATTTTCGCTAAGATGGAAAAAGAGCAGTATCGTTCAGTAATTTGCTTTTTGTTTTTGAATGGGAAAAAATGAGAGGAGATAAAAGCAAAGTTGGATGCTGTTTATGGGGACACGTCGCCATCTATGACCACAGTTAGATATTGGTTCAACGAATTTAAACGTGGGCGAACATCCGTTTTTGATGAGGAGTGACCAGGACGCCCGGCAGACGTGGTTATCGAGGAAATCATTAAAAAAGTCCACGACATGATTCTCGCTAATCGACGAACGAAAGTGCGCGAAGTAGCAAAAGCCGTAGGTGTGTCGACCGGAACGGAAATTAATATTCTACATGATAAGTTGGTGATGAAAAAATTGTCGGCCTGATGGGTGCCGCGATTGCTCACGCTGGACAACAAGCGGATGCGGTGTTTAACTTCGAAGCAGTGTGTGGGGCAATTTAAGCGAGATCCGAAGGACTTTTTGCTTCGAGTTGTCACCGTTGATGAAACCTAGATTCATCATTACACACCAGAGACTAAGCAACAATCAAAACAATGGATTTCTCCTGGTGAATCTGCACCAAAGAAGGCGAAGAAGGTCCCATCGGCCGGTAAGGTCATGGAGAAGATTTTTTGGGATGCGAAGGGCGTCATCCTCATGGATTTTTTAGAAAAAGGAAGAACGATCACTGGACAATACTACAGTGAGGTATTGGACCGCTTCGACAAAATATTAAAGAAGACACGGGTGCGTTTGGCGAAAAAAAGGTGTTTCATCACGATAACGCACCAGCACATTCATCTGGTGTTGTCTCCGCCAAACTGCATGAATTGCGTTATGGATTGCTTCCGCACCCCCGTATTCACCCGATCTGGCTCCCTGCGACTTTTTCTTGTTCCCTAACATGAAGAAATGGCTCACGGGAAAAAAATTTAGCTCAAACGAAGAAGTCATCGCCGAAACAGAGGCGTATTTTGAAGAGTTCGACAAATCCTATTTTTTGGAGGGTTTAAAAAAATGGGCGGAACGTTGGGAGAAGTGTATCTTTCTAAAAGGGGATTATGTTAAAAAATAAAAAAACATTTTTTTGAACAAAATGGTGTCTCCATTTCTAACACGGGTACTTAATGAACCGCCCTCGTAGATAGCATCTTTGAAGCATATACTAATTTTCAGCTCCTTACGAATTATTGCAAAGTTTCGTCGTTTTTTTGTCTATTTTGATTGGACTTTAATAAAATCGTAGACTTCGTCAGTTGGTTGTTTTTGTTCAAGTATCAATAAATAGTCACTCATTCGATTCAAAACCAAATTGCTGAAACACAAGAAGCTTTATTTGGCGCACGGAATGAACTTTGTTTCATCGAAATTGGACTTGCTGTTGTGGAAAAATTGGTGGGACATATTTTATAATCAATCAAGTCGTCTTTGTCAAATATTGTATATCAGAAAATTATGTCAATATTAATAAGTGACTCCCCTGATTTTTCAAAAATATTTCAATTGCTGCGCAATGTATTACAATTAAAAAGAGAACAGCATCTCGCACTAACATCACGGCGGGAGCGTAGCAAGGCATACCGGGTTCGCTAGTTAATTAATAATTGTAAAATCGATATTTATGCCAATCATGCTATTATGGGTTTGGGGCGATTGTGCTACCTATCACCGTAAGAAAATTCAAACCACAAAATCCACCACCTTCATGATGAGTTCCAGCGTGACGGCTTCGCTCCACCAGATGATTCGATTATTACGCTTGTGTTTATTTTTTTTAATTGCTGTTTGCTATAAATGTATTTTTATTTGATTTGAAATTGAACAATCAACGATTTTGTTACTTACCTCTGTCACCTTTTTTCCACTTTGACCACTCATTATAAATTCACAAAGTTGGCAGCCCTCACTTTGCCATGTTTGACGAACTAAATTGTCCGTCAATCTTGTTAAATTTCGTAATTTTTTATTGTATGGAGTAACAGCCTTAACAGTGGAGCTGCATTATAGATGCAAATGAATTTTTTTTTTTATTTTTACATCTTTAACAGCTGCTTTTTGATTTATTATACACACAAATGCAAAGTTCGCGCAACCAGTGAGAAATAAAAATTGAAATTTTGTGTAGTTCTGACAGCACCCTTTTTCAGTCCTGCTACGTATTTTGTAAATATTTTACAAATGTACAATTAAAATTGTACTTAAATATATTATGTTATTATCAGCTGTTTATTGCTACGCAACAAAAAAGAACAAGAGAGTCGAAAATCACCTGAAAGTTACCAAAAATTTAACAGAACTACAAACAAATGGCAACACCCTTGCATTTTGATTCGACATCTCGTCTGTATTTCATCGAATTGCTACATCTTCGCACAATGGCTATAACGGGAAACTTACCAAGTTTGCCACGTTACGTGAATGCCCCTAATGTTTCTGAATGTTCTTTCACAGGAGTGTGAAGAATATTACATCTTTGGGATACCCAAATATAACCTTCCTTCTGGTTTTTGTATAATTTTCTTTTTTGAATATTTCAAAAAGGTTTTTCTAAAATGGGTGAAAATTCGATGCGTTAAGTATGAGTAAATGAGTGAGCTCCATGAAATAGTGAATGCACACATGATACAATAAGACAAGGTAGCGCCAATTTTTTACAGTTAAGTATCGTTCTCAATTTTGTGACGTCATCAGTGTATGGAACGCTGATATAATGTATTTTGTGTTGAGCATAATTTATTTATTTATTTATATAATGCTGACAATGAGTTTAAACTAATAGTTAACATTAATTAGAGGTAGCCATGGCTGCCAGGGCCTTAAGCTAGTGGGTGTTACTTAGATAGATATAGTATTTTACCTACTTAGTACTAGTTTTGCTTATTTAATAATTGTTTAGATTTAACTGTAAAATGTAGAATATTATAAAAAGGAAGAGATTTAGATTAAGAATAATTGTTCTTATTATGATATCTTAAATTTTACTGTACAAGTTTGTTTTTTTAAGGAACTCTAGGATAAGTTTAATGTTGTTAAAGGAAGGATTGGCAATGAGAAGTATGGGATCTTGGTTAGTGAATGTAGTGAGTCTGAGGTGGGATAGAGAGGAGCAGGATGACAAGATGTGTAGGATGTCGATACGCCCGTTATTGCATAAGGGACAGATGTTGCTAAGATTTTTGTCAATGAGGTGAATGTTAGTAAGGTTTGTGTGGCCAAGACGTAACCTATTGAATTTTATCTGGTCAAGTCTAGAGAGTAGTTGGAGATTGGAAGTGTTCCAAGAAGGCACGAAAGAGTTACTGAAGGAACGAATATGCTTATACCAAGTGGAGGTGTGTTGTAACATAATTAGATGGTTATGTGTTTTGTGCTTTTGGAGTGTTTGGATAATATCCCTGATATTATAATTAGGAGTATAAATCAGTGGTAATTTTGTAGAGAGTTTGGCTAATGAGTCGGCTTTTTCATTGCCTTTAATGTCAGAATGGCTAGGAACCCAGATAATTTTTAGTTTGGGAAATTTTGAATTAAGTAGGACTCTTATTGTTGTCGCGTAGAAATTGGAGTTGTTGAGATTGCCTATAGCAGTTATGGCTGAAAGGGAATCAGAGCAAATAGCATACCTACCTGGTTTTTGTAAACATATTTTAATAGCTTCATGTATAGCTATGATTTCGGCTGAGAAAACTGAAGAATAGTGGGGAAGGAGGCCGGTTACCAATGGGTTATCTTCGGTAGAGATACCGAAGCCCGTAATTTCAGATGATTTCGAGCCGTCGGTGTATATAAATTTGTAGTTGGAAAGAGAATTTTTGAGGGAAAGAAAGAGTTGTTGAAAGACAGTGGATGACGTGTTGTTCTTAATAAAATTTGTTAGGGATAAATCTAATGAGTCTTTTATGTTTTGCCAATTGTGGGTTTTACTGTTGATGATTTTGATGGGAGAGAAAGGAAGATCTAGTAGTTTGCAGGTATTAATAGCTCTGTCGACTGTGCTTAAGAGTCTGGGCTTAATTTTTGGTATTTTAATAAGGTGATGGAGAGCTGTATTAGCGGATAGGATTAATGTTTTAGATAGTTTGCCAGTAAGGAAATTACGTCTGTTCTCTATTGATTTAATATTTGATTCAAGTAGCATGTTGTTAATAGGTGTAGTCCGAAAAGCCCCTAGAGCAGTTCTAATAGCTGAATTTTGTGCTGAATTAAGTTTATTTAAATAGGATTTAGGGGAGTACCCATAGATAGGGAGACAGTAGTCTATTTTTGAAATTAGGATTGCTTTGACTATTTGGATTAGGGTACCGGTATTACAATTATATTTTTGACTTGAAAGGTGCTTGATAATGTTTAGTGGTTTTGATAGCTCAAGTAATAGATTGTCGATGTGGGTGTTCCATCTGTATTTGCAGTTGAGTGTTAAGCCTAAAATTTTTAAAGTGTTAACAGAAGGAATGATTATGTTGTCGATATGTATATTGTGGGAGCAATTCTGTTTGCGGCAAATATGAAGGTGCTGAGTTTTGTCGGTAGATATTGCGGCCCCTGAGTAGGAGCACCAGTCATGGATGTTATGGAAGAGTTGGGAAAGGTCAATTTGGTGGTTATTTTGGCGTTTAAGATCGATAAGGAGGTGGAAGTCATCGGCATAGGCGCAGAATTTAATTTCTTTGTGTAGTGCTACAGTTCTTGTGAAGGCATTGTATGATATGAGAAAGAGTATAACAGAGATGGGGGAACCTTGTGGGATGCCGTTGTTAAGGGGAAAGCTATTAGATAATGTTTTCCCTGTTTTAACTATAATTTTCCTATTTAACATGAAATTCTTAACGTAAGAGATAATTTTAGGGCCAAGTTTCCATTCTTGAAGTTGATGTATGAGAGTGTGTATTCCTATATTGTCAAAAGCTTTGGCAAAGTCGAGTGAAATTATCGATAGGTGACGCTTTGAGGAGACAGCTCTAGTTGCTAGATGATCTATGTAAATTAAATTATCTAGAACAGATTTGCCCCTCTTAAAACCATTCTGGTTGTTATGGATAAGGTTGTTAGTTAGAACAAACCACCACAACCTTTTTGAAATAATTTTATCCATGATCTTTCCTAGGCAAGGGATTAGCGAGATTGGCCTGTAAGATTTGACGTCAGTTTTATTTTTATTAGGATTGAGGATGGGAATGACAAGGCTAGTTTTATAGGTTTGAGGGATATAGGAGTTGAGAATGTTATTGAAGTGTTTGAGGATTCGGGTTTTGAAGTCAGCGGGAGAGTTTTGGATCATTGGGTATGAGATCCGGTCTGGGCCTGGTGTAGAGCCTTTAAGAGAGTGAAGAGATGTTTGGAGTTCCAGAAAGGTTATCTCCTTTTCTATTTCTGTTGCTGTTTTAGAAGGTAAGTAGTTTGAGGTAAAAGTAAGGGAATTGTGTTTGTTGGAGCGAAATAGCTGAGAGAAATTAGAGTCGTCAGCTTCTTTGGACCATTGGTTGGCAAAGGAGTTGACAATGATGTTTGGGTCGGTTGTGAGGGTTTTGGTAACGGGGTTGATGATACTGTGGATATTTTTGGTGGGATATAGACCGCAAAGCTTTTTAATGTTGGACCATATTTTGGAGGGGTCGGAGTTAGGGTGGATGTCAGAGGTGAAGCTAAAAAGTGATTGTCTTTTGGCATTTCTAATTGCTCTTCGGAATTTAGCGTTGGCTTTTTTGAAATGAATAATGTTTTCTGTATTGATGTGCCTTTTCAGTAGTGACCAGTATTTGTTTTTAATTTTTTTAAGTTCAGACAGCTCTTTGTTCCACCAGGGGACATTCCGTGTGTTAGTAAATATAGTGTTTTGAGGTATGGAGTAGTGTGCGCTTTGAATTATAGTTTTCTTAATGTTCGCTGCTTCTTTATTGATGTTATTACTAGGTGGGTAAATGGAGGAAGTGTTTTTAATTAAGTTTTGGAAGAGATCCCAATCGGCTGATTTTAATTTAAATGTAGGTTTGGCAACGTGATTTGATGTATGGGTGGGGAAGAGGGAAAGAATTATTGGAAAGTGGTCACTTCCATGGAGATCACCCAAAACTTTCCATTGTGTGTCGTTAATCAAGCTGGCGGATATAAAGGAAAGGTCTATGTGTGTGAAGGTGTGTTGGGTGGAGTAGTGCGTCGGCGATTTGTCATTTAGGATTATATAATCTGTCTGGTCTATGTATTTTGCTAGTAGCGAACCTCTGGTGTTACTCTTAGTGGAGCCCCAGTATGGGTGCCAACTGTTGAAGTCCCCGAGTATCAGAGTGGAGTTGTTTATAGGGTTAAGGACGTTTTCTAGATTTTGTTTAGTAAAGGACTTATTAGGAGAAATGTAAGCTGTGATGATTGAGCATAATTTGAAAATGCTTTGCGAATTGAAGAAGCAATGCTACAAAGTCAAAGTTTTTGGGCTTCGAACCGAACCATGAATCGAACACTTTTTAGTTTAAAAAGATAGAACCGAATCGAAAACCACTCCAAAAAAAAAAAAATTGGTGTGGCTGTGTCGTGGACACGGCCGTCTGTTTTGCGTGGATACGCCTATGTGAGTTATAATCATTTTTTAACTAAAAAGTGCTTCGGATTCTCATGTTTTATTTGTGATGGCTTAATTTCTTTTCGTCAAGCTCAGGATTAAGTAAACAAATAATTACTGTATTATAATTTTATTAATAATTTATCTGTGATAAAAAAAATATGAAACATATGGCATACAAGATACATCGAGATTTCTTGTAAACGTTAAATCAATACAAATATTGCCTTACGTAGCTGAAATACTTTTAATATGAGATAAATTGAACTCACTTAACATGAAGTCCGGCAATGATCAATCTTGTGTGCCATTAACACTAAAGTCTCTGACTATCATGATTGGTGTAGTGAGATCTGATTCGTATTTAGGTATAGTCTTAATGATGTTTTTAGAATATTTCATTAGAGCTCGTAACATACAACGCTTAATTTCTGGTAACGCTGTGCCCGGATGTATGAGCATGAAATTTTTTTGCAATTAGTGAAGCTATTCATATTGCTATATATGGCTAAATCAACTCGTCTTGTCGAGCTGATCAAGAATATATGTATTTTATGGGGTCTCCGATGAAAAAAAGGAGTTAAAAGAATGTGCATGTTGTTGCACCATTCATAGACATTACCAACTCGCTTAATTTCAAACAATAAAAATAAATAAGTAAAAATGAAATGATTAAGTTTTGTAAACATGATAACGATAATGATCACCAAACAAACATGATGATGATAATGATCAACAAAAAGTAAAGCAACAAGAAAACACATAAAGCAAACAGCAATAACAAAAGAGAATGTGCGTAAAGCGATAGGAAAAAAAAAATACACATAGAACAAAAACAAAATACACACAAAAGAACAACAAAAGCAAATACAACAAATTGGATGAGAATTTTAGCAGCCAAAAAAAAAAGTCAAAATTGCGACGCTTCCCACACCTCCCGCCGCAATGTTATGGATGTGGACAATAGTTTAGCAATTACAACACCAAACTGTATACCCATTTTTCCTACCATCAATTTTTTAGGTTTACCCCGTGGTATCAAAATTATAGACGCATTCACGTCAAAAATGGTTCGGTTCATGTTAAAAATTCAATTCTTATGATAAATCTACTAAAATTTATTTTATTTGACTTAACCCATTAAAGACTGACCATAGATCGGCTCATACGATTTTGATGAAATTTTTATTGGCGTGCGTGGTGAACCATAGAAGTTGAAAGAAAAAATAATTTTTTTTTTATCTGCACCCACACCTGAGATATGGTATGGGTATTTAAATAACCGACAGGCCATGTGTGACCTGCTTTCGCTTTAACTTTTTTGCCAAAAAATAATCCGCGGTATTTCGTTCGCGTTATGTGCGCGAGCGATATTTGCAAAATATAGAAAAAGGGGTTTCCTCGAAATAAGTTGGAAAAAGCATGCATACGAAATGCGCGGCATTTCGTTCGCGTTATGTGTTCTAGCGTTATTTGCAAAATATAGAAAAAGGGGTTTCCCCGAAATAAGCTAAAGAAAGTATGCGTACGAAAACATGAGAAAGCTTTTCATTGTAGTGGTGGTCATTGAGTAGTGCTGTTTTTAGCTTGAGGAATTTTGAACTGAAAATGATTCGTCGACAACAAATTTTAACAGCTGCTGAAGTGGAAGCTTTTCTCAATGATTTATCTGTTGGAGATAGTGATGTAGAAGAGGTAGGTCAACATGCCGACTTTATTAATGTTATTATAACGCCACCCGATGCCGTCGATGCTGTAAGTGACAATGAGGAATTGGATGATGATGTCCAATTGTTGCGCGATGAGCGGGAACTGCCCCGTGAGATTGCCGGACAGTTTGAAATTGAATGTATTTACGATGATTGGAACGAAAATATGCCATTGGAGGGTGATGATGAGGAAAACGAAGCCGAAATTGACCAAGAAAATGATGCGGATATGTCCTCAACATCTAAAGGTCGTGGCCGCAAATCGCTATCGAAATCGAAAAAAGCAACAAAACGACCCCGAATTGATGAAGAAAGTAAGCCAAAATGGTCCCGAAAGGAAAACTATGAATTCGATAAGATTCCGTTTGACGATACATCTGCTTCTTACAAAACGTTATATGAAAACATTGGTGCTATGGATCCTATGCAGCTTTGGGAAATGTTTATTGACGAGGAAGTGTTGCAATTGTTGGTCACCTCTACTAATCAATATGCTGCGGAAAACAATTGTCTATCATTCGCTACTTCAATTAGCAAAATAAAAATATTTTTGGGCGTATTGTACATCACAGGATACCACACCTTGCCGCAAACAAATTATTTCTGGTCAAATCGAGAATCGCTAGGCTGCTCGCTAATAAAGGAATGTATTTCGCGGGACAGATTCAAAAAAATCAAACAATACTTTCACGTCTGCGACAACTCAACGCTGGATCCGAAAAACAAATTTGCAAAAGTTGCACCATTGAATAATTTATTAAATAAAAAATTCCTTCAATTTGGCATATTTTCTCACAATCTTTCGATTGATGAGCAAATGATAGCCTACTATGGCCGACATTCATGTAAGATGTTCATCAAAAGTAAACCAATTCGATTTGGATACAAGTATTGGTGCTTAGCCTCGACAGAAGGATACTTATACCAGTTTATCCCGTACGCTGGTGCATCAGAGCAAAAAATTCCCGACTTTGGACTTGGAGAACGAACTGTCTTATCACTTTTGTCGCATCTAGAGGACCGCTCTAAGCACACTGTAACGTTTGACAACTTTTTCACAAGTCACAAGCTAATGACGCGTTTATCAAAGGATGAATACTTCGCTTTGGGAACTGTACGTGATAATCGGACCAATCATGCCCCATTGATAAGCATCAAAGAAATGCGCAAGAAACCTCGCGGGACATCTGACTTTTATTTTGATAGAAACAATTCAATACTTGCAGTGCGTTGGAACGATAATGCAGTAAGTTATTCTCAGAAACGTTCCATTTTCATGAGCCATACGCCAATATCTTATGCAAAGCGGTATGATCGAAAGCAACAAAAAAATGGTCTAATTGATCAGCCTCATTTGGTCAGCCAATATAATAAACGCATGGGTGGTGTGGACCTTTTTGACAATGCAATAAATAATTATCGAATTCGGATTCGAGGCAAGAAGTGGTATTGGCCGTTGATAACAAATGCGTTAGACGCGGTCATGGTAAATGCGTGGAAGCTACACTGCTTTTGTCGCAAATATGAAAATAACCCCTTGATGTCTCAAGTAGAATTCCGAGTGGTGGTTTGTGAATCCATTATGGTAAAGCGCACTTCTCATCATCCAGGAAGAAAATCGACTTCCGGGGCCGAACTAACAACGCGTTATGATCGAATGGATCATTTGATCGGAAAGCTCAACACTCGTCATCGTTGTTCGCAGTGCGGCGGTAAAACTGAATATGGATGCTTGAAGTGCAAGACAAACTTGCATCCAGCTCCTTGCTTTTCGGACTACCATAAAGGTGTTGCACCAGACCAACAAAAAAAAGCAATGGCTCAATGAAAATTTTTTTTATAAACATTGCCAATTTTTAATAAAATAAGAAAAATTCAAATTTCTATTTACTTCAATTTATATTTGTCATACAACAAAAAATTGCATTTTGACTACACACCATGGACTGTCGGGTATTTAAATACCCATTTTCAAAATATCTCGTGTGACGACCAGGTTTGTTAGCGCATTTTTGCTTGATTGTCTCTATTCTAAAAAGGATACCTTAGGCCACCTAGAAAGAGTGCGCGTTTTCCATTTTTTCCCAATTTTTCATTTATTTGGGAGCACTTTCCTAAGCATTTTCCGACTCAGAAAAAAACAGAATTTTCAATGGTACAAAACTTAAGGAAAACCCAGGAAAATTTGTATGGTTTTATTTTTTATTTTTAGGTTTATCATTCCTCTTCACTATTATGAAAAAAATACCTCGATGTCTATTTCCTAGTTCGTGCTAAAATTTTTTAAGTTTCAGAGTTTTCTTGGATATTTAAATACCCAATAGACTCGACTTGCGCTGATGACCAAAAAAAAAAAGCAGAAGCAAGACAAAATCAAAAATCTTAAAAACGACGACAGCGACTGCCGTCGACTTGCAAAATCAGATCACTTTCTGCTGCTTCGACTTATGCCAATGACGAAAAGCAGAAGTAAATCAAAATCAAAATTTGTAAAACGTTGAGTGCTGCTGTTGCTTTGATTTTTGTCAGAGATCATTTTCTTCTGTTGCTTTGATTGCGACTTTCATTTTTTTTTCAGAAGCACAAGCAGCAGTAAAAGCAGAAGAAATGAAACTTATTGCAGTTTTTTAAACGCTGCTTTTTTTACTCTTAGCTGTGTTCTTGTGTGGCTGTATGAGTGTATGTGTTTCTTTTGTGTAGGGTTGCAAACCGCTTAAAAATCGATGTGGCTCGAACCACTTAGTGGAAACTTGTACCGGTGCAAGAGCCGGTTCATGGGTACTTCTACTCGACTAAAGTAATTTAAACACTGAAAAAAAGTTCCTTCGTTCCACTCGTTCTTTTCGCTTTGTTTTGTCACGATTCGAAATGGTAATAGCGTCGTCAACATCGTCAACGTAGGTATTGTTGTTCTCGAGGTTTCTTCACCTCGTTGTTAACCATCGTCGTCATCGTCTATGCGTGCGAAGTGTATGCGAATGGAAAGGAATGTTGCAAATATGTAATGGCGGCGATAGCGGCTGCAGCAGTTTTTGTTTATGTTGATCATGTGCACTAGACATCTGTACGAATGCATTCAGTTGCTTAACATAAATGAGTACCATTGAATGTCGTACTCAATTTTTTGGAACCGCAAACAATAAGAATGAGTTCTAACTCAGTTGAGAGAGCGGCAAGGCAAACGATCGCCACTCACAACGCAACAAGAAGAGTGTGTAAAGGAAACGAAAAGAAAGGAACAATAATAAAATTCATTAATGCATTAAATCGTATTCATTTCGTGTTTGAGAGCTATTGCATTTTTGGTTTTGTGGTAATAATTTTTGTGAAGAGTAAACAATATTTTTTAAAATAAATGAGAATATGGTAAATATTTAATGTGTATTGAAGAAGTGTTTGTTAATTATTAATTTTAATTGTTGTTGTGTTTGTTTGTTTTGTCTATTTAATTGTTTCGTAGTAAATATTAATTTTTAAAATAAATGAAAGTATGGTAAATATTTAATGTGTATTGAAGTAATGTTTGTTAATTGTTAATGTTAATGTTACATTATGAACAGTGATAAAAAGAGCAATGGTCCTACAGTAGATGTTCCCCTAGAAACGAAACAGGAGGATACCGCAATCATTACTGAATGGACAGTAAAAAATTGCTGTTCATTTAAAATGATCGAGGATTCTAGCCTGAGAAAATTGATCAATTTTTCAGTTAAAGTTGGAGCAACTTTCGGTGCAAACGTGGACATAGATAAAATGTTGCCCCACCCTACAACAATTTCGCGTAATATTTCGACGTTGCACGATGCATGCTTTGGCAAGTAAAAGAAGAGATTTGGAAATTTAAGTGCTTTGGATACGCGATATTTGGACTGACAGTTTCCTGAGGTCATCTTACTTGTCGTGCACTATACATTATGTAAAAGAGGGCATTCTTGTTGACCGTCTATTGGCAATAAAATGTATGGAAGGTGATTCCTGCACTGGTAAGTAAAACATTTTAAATCTTTACAACGCAAATAATTTTTCATTTGTACTAGGCCTTAATATTCGCGAAAAGATGGTTAACATACTGAAAGAGTTTGGATGCGATCTCGATGTTGAAAAACCTGTCATTGTCACAGACAGAGGAGCAAACATGATTGCTGCTTTTCGCAAGGATGAAAATATTCACTGCATGAACCATTTATTGCATTTATTGCATTGGGTTCATGTGACAAGTCTTTTAATGACGAAAAGCGATGAAACTAGGTTTGAAGATATCAATATCCATCTTCTAAGATCACTTTTGAGGTTTTTGTCGGTTTTTGAAGATTTATCGATGGCAAAATTTCAAGAACAAAGTGTGGAAGAATCTGGTCAAGAAGCAACAAATGTTGTAGATGACGCTTTTGAGGACTTCATCGAAGTTCCTATAAGGGACAGTAGCATTGACGAAGTGGGACAGGAGATACAAAAATATTTGAACCAAAATGTAACATTTAGCAATGCCTTACATGGTGGAATGAACTTAGAAATACGAGGGCTGCTATTTATATTTCGGGAATTGACAATACTTATATCAATACGGAAAATCTGGCAACGCCATAATAAACTGTCATTTTTTAGCACATATGTACGTACAACGTTTTTATGTACAATTGGTTTTAGTTTTGTTTACAATAAGTTAAAGATATCAATTTGGCAAAACAATGGAATTTTCTCGAGAGTGTTTTCGTTGGTTTCTCCATCATGACAATGCGAGCTCTCACATATCTCGACAAACAGGTGAATTTTTAAGCAGTCAAAACATCGAATTGATGACTCATCTTAAAGTCCTGACTTGGCACCCAATGATTTCTATTTATTCCCTCACATCAAAAAAAAAAAAACTGCGTGGTCAACAATTTACGAGCGCCGTAGAAGCAGTTGAAGAGTTCAAAAACCATGCTTTGGAGGTATCTCAAGAGGAATGGAAAAATTGCTATGACCAATGGTTCGAACGAATGCAAATGTGTATTGATCATCAGGGGGAATATTTTGAAAAACAGTAAAGCCATTTTCATTAAAAAAATTTTGTTCTTATTTGCTATTCCCGAAATATAAATAGCAGCCCTCGTATATACCCATTGTTGTATAAAACAAGCTGCAAAATTTTTGCCATTGAATTCAGTTGAATTGAATTGAGTGAGAGCGAAGTACACAATGAATGAATATGTATACGAGATTGTTTTGAGTTTGACAACAGTCGGCATTCTGTGAAATCAGTTAGAATGAATTAGCGTGCAAAACGAAATGCAATTTCGGCATAGCCGCAGACATTCGAGTTACTCAAATCATTTTAATATGCAATTTACACCAAAGTACATCACGTCGATGGGGTTTTCCGTTTACACCGGATATTATGTATCACGAGCAGCTGTTTTTTCTTTTGGTTATACGCACACGTGGAACTTGCGAGCACTTTGGTTAAATAAAAACTAAAAGTTTGTGAAAAATACATGATTAAGAACATTTTGCAACATATGCAAATAATTCTTGCAATTCCCTTTTTCATTTCTGATACTTATTTTATTAAATTCTTTTAAAAAAATTGACAATTTATTGTTTACTTAACGATGTTTTGAGCCATCAGCTGCTGTTTAGTGATGCGACAGTTGGAAAAACACAAAAAAGCTTGGCAGCACTGCAGAAATGTCTAGAGAGACCATTATTAATTTTCATATCAAGGCACATCAGTTCTTGATTCGACTATTGATCCCCATCACATTCTACAACAACAACCCCTGAATGACGTCATTTTCCTTGTGGTTGTTGTCGAATCTGATACGTATCAGTAGGCACATCAATGTTGATGTTGATGTGCTTTGGTGTAAATTGCATATAAGCCCACTATGTGCAAGCTGTAAAATTTTATGTATTTCAGTGAGTAGTGCTTCTGAAAGAACATTTTCTAATGCTAGAAATTTAATCAAAAAAGCATAGTCTTTTAACCACTAATCATTTTCAAATTATGTTCATTACTAAATGTATTATATCATAGTTCGCATAACTGTTATCATTTATTTTCAAAGTGGACCGGTTGGTCGGATTCTCTCCGACTTCAACTTTTTCCCTTTCTCTCTGCCCATTATACTTATTTAGTAAATAAGTATAATGAAGTAAAGGTCCCAAAATAACAGTTATTTGGCACCTTTTGCTCAATCTCACACAACATAAATGGCAATGTTGTCCCGAAAAAAAAGGTCCATGCGAAAAGTCTCATTATGTTGATGTGTGACGCGAGTTAACTGAGTCGGAGTGTGGAAAGAAGAGGGGAAGAATGGAAAACAATGCCATCAAAACAGCACGCAAATGACCTCATGAATTGTAATCAGAGCAATGCAATGCAGGCAGCAAAAAAAGGTCTTCTGTTGTTCTTGTGTGACGAGAGTATAGGAGAGAGAGAGAGAGAGACAGAGAGTGATAGAGAGTGTGGTGGAGAAAGTGGAAGAGAGAGAGGGATATGGACAACAACGCAAATATTACCCAGCGACCATTTTGTGAAACTTGTACATAATATTAATATGTTTTTTATTATTATTTATTGTTATTATCAATTCTTGTTGCTATTAATTTTATACAATAAATAAAAATATTGATTGGCAGCCTATCTGAAAACTCAATTTGTAATCACTATTTAGTAAGACGACTATTGAAAATGCAATAATGAAAATGTTTTTTGGGTAACACATAATAGTTGTCTGAAACGCACAAGCAGACACACATACGTATGTAAAAATTCATACAAACACACGAAAGACCTTCTGACTAACTTCGCTCAATAAATCCTTTAGTGGTTGGCCCTGCCATAAACAAACAAAAATAATTGTTATTGCTTGCGCACAAATACTTAAAAACGAAAAACAATTCTCAATCTTCTTTTCGTCCCTTTTACATTTCGTTTCTTCACAACCGGTTGCTTGTGGACCTAATGAAAAGGTTGTCATTTAAATGCATTATTTCCTAATGACGTCAAAAATTGAGAACGACACGTAACTGTAAAAAATTGGCACCACCTCTATTTCTTACACCATGAGCGTGTACTCACTTTTTTTAAATATATGAAGTGAGTATGCGTGAGCAGCACTAGTAAGAGCTGATTCACACACTATTATAGCTATTTGGGAATAATTAAAAAATGCATATATGAAGGTTTGTAATTCATTTTATAACGCAACAACTTACGTACTAAAGAGATTAAAAAATATTAAAAAATTATAAAAGTAAATAATACAAAACTAAAATTAATTATTAAAAAAATGTAAAGGCGATATTGCATCAACCAAACTCACACTTGGTTTGGTTGACTGATTATGGTGGCTGGACTCTTCCAACGCCTCCCATACAAACACCCCTTTAAATTAAAGTTCTTCTTAGAAAAAGTTTTTTTGTTTTAAGACGTATCGAACTGAAATTTGGATACTATAAGTTTCTGATCTATGTCCATCAACCATGTAAATGATCCTACGATTACCAGGAGAGGAAATATGAAAACCATGTATTTTACGTTCTTATTTTTATTTTTCAAAGAAGATCGTGGAAGATTCATCAAATTTTGTTTAATTTTACAAATTTGTAAAATTCAGTTATTGTTAGAGAGGCCAATTTTCGAACGTTGCTGCGAGCGGGTGAGTATCGCATCGCTCGACACCGGCTTATCGGGTATGTTATAGTCGGTTTAGACTGCTTAAAATTGCCTGGTTTTTAATCAGATGTTTACACTGTTTTTCTTTTTGTTGCAGATTTTTTCAAATTTTATACAATTGTCTTCGGAACAGCTGTTTTTATTTTGGTTATACATACACGTGGAACTTTGCGAGCACGTTGGCTATATTAAAACTAAAAATTTGTGAAAAATACTTGATTTAGAACATTTATATGCAAATAGATTTGCAGTCCCCTTTTACATTTCTGATACTTATTTTATTAAAATATTTTACACAAATTAACAATTTATATTTTACATAAAATGTTGTGTGCCATCATCAGCTGATTTATGTTTAGAAAAAGGATAAAAAGAGCCAAAATGAGCTAAAAAAAAGGCAGAAATTTCCCAACGGTTGACAGTTGATTATAAAGCTGATTTTTTTTCAATCTGATTAAAATCAACCTAGGTTACCATGGCAACAACCCTCAGTGACGTCACTTTTCCCTGTGGTTGTTGTAAAAATAATCCGAGTTTTTACCTGATTATGGAAAAATCGTATTTTTCCTTCAGTCTAAACTGACTATTAGTATTAAAAATTTTAATTTAAAATAGTACTGGATGAAATATC
The DNA here is from genome assembly GCA_037043315.1 of Amiota communis. Classification (NCBI taxonomy): domain Eukaryota; kingdom Metazoa; phylum Arthropoda; class Insecta; order Diptera; family Drosophilidae; genus Amiota; species Amiota communis. The sequence goes on along the minus strand of JBAMAV010001168.1, from coordinate 42,628 downwards.
GAAGTAACATCGATACACCGATACATCGATGTTTGTAAATTTATTTCGATCATCGATGGTTTTTTCCGATGTTTCCGATTTTCGATGTTTTTTTACTACTGTTCATCACTCGCGCACTAGCGAACAAACAAAGAGCAAAATGAATGCAAGCCCATGCTCGCGAGCAAGAGCAAGAGTGCAATTATCAAAGCGTTCATATATGAACGCGAGCGAAACAAAGAAATTATCATTTTTTGTACTCTGGTTTTAATATCTTTTATTTTATTTTTATTCAATAAGAAACGTTATAATGAATAAATGGACGAATTGTAAAGTTTGAAATACATTATAAGCATTAATATAAACTTAAAAAAATGCAACTAGGAAAGATCGATACATCGGTACATCGATGTCTTTTCCCCGAAAACATCGAAACATCGATGTGGGTAAACATCGCTGTTTCTCCAGCACTAGTATTAATACTTTTTTTGTTGGGTCTACTCAGTATTGCGGTGCGTAGTCGTGAAATCGGTAAATCAACCGAATTGCGACAGGTTTTGAACAATAATCAAATAAGGTTTAAATGCGGAACGAATTCTGTCCCGGCGGGACGTTTGAAATTATGCCTGAAATACGGGGCGTCCCGGGAAATACGGGACGTCTGACAACCATACTACGCAAGCCAAATAATAATGAAAAAATACGAAACGCGACAAAAACAGAAACATCGGCATTGAAATTTTTATCTTCGGTACAGCAGACAAATCCTACCCCTTTGCGTCGTGCGCTCTTTACAACAAACAAAAATCTGTAAAGAGAATTCTGCCGCAAAATATTTGTGTGTAAATTGGGACTAAGTGGCGCTCATTGTCCATCCTATCTGCTCTCAGCAGCCTTTGTCATTTTCGTTTCGTGAGCTTTTTCATGCACACACACGTTCGTCGTTAGTTAGTCAACGACGAGTTTTCCATTTGCAATGTTCGTACAAGCGCTTGACGAAACAAGATATTAGCTTTTTGGATTTTCCTAAGCGTTTGTATTTCGCTCGATTGAATTTTGCATGTGTTTTGTAAAACTTTTCGGTAAAATTAATAATGATTATGGTATAGGAAAAGATTAAAAAAGATAATTAAATTTAGTGAAATTGAAACGGTTAATGTTTTTATGTTTGCTCTTTGTGCTGTTAAGTGATCTTTTTATGTAATTGGTTAATTTTTATGAAAATTTTGACTAAAAGGTAAATAAATAATATGTTGATTTAATAAAATAAATGCATATTATGAAAGGAGATTTTCGACGCCGAAAATATTGTCGCAATACTTCAAGGACAGCTGAAACAACAACAAATAATAGTATTAACGATAACAATAAAAACCAGACAGAAGGCTGTCGTTGGCTATGCCAAAGATGTAATACTCTTCGCGCTCCTACGGGTTGTTTCCAACCTTCCTTTTTTAGCTTCACTAAATTTTCTCTGTTACAGTTTGAGTATCAACAAAGAACACAGTTTGAGTATCAAATATGAGCACAGTTTGAGTGGCATTGTATTTTTATTGTACTTTTTATAAGTTTGTCATTTAATTTGGGTTAGTTGGAAGGTACCCCTCCTGGTAACCTTAGGATCATGAAATTGACATGGTTGATGAATATAGATCAGAAACTTATAGTGCTCAAATTTCAGTTTAGTAAGTTAAAAACCAAAAAAACATTTTATAATAAGAACATTAATTTAAGTAATGTTTTGTATAGGAGGTACCCCTCCTGGTAATTCTAGGATCATGAAATTTACATGGTTGAGAAACTTATAGTGTCCATATTACAGTTTGATAAGTAAAAAAACAAAAAACTTATCCTATTTATTTTATAGACTTTGCCACAAACAACAACTCGATTGTTGTATGAGTTTATGACTTTATACATGGTACAATAAAAGAAGGTAGCGACAGTAGTTTACAGTTATGTGGTTCTCTCTCAAGAATATACTTACGCTCTTCTTCTTCTAAAGTTTTACGCTGCACAGCACTATCATATGTTGTTATTTATGTTTTTTCAATTTATATATGTAATAATGTACATATTTAACTGTCTGAAATTTGGAATTTGTGTGAGAAATGGGAAAGTTGCTGTTTTGTTTATTAATATTTTTGTGTGTCATTCACGTTATGTTCAACAATAAATGCGTATTTCAGCGTTTCTGACATACGTATGAAGTCAAAATTGAGAGCGAGCAATTGTTTTAGTGTATAATGGAGTTTATACATATGTATGTGCAATTACTTGTACATCTTTATCTTTAGATCTTATTCTTCTACTTATACAATATCATGAAGATGATTATCTCTTCCTAAAGAACGATTTTACCAGACTATAAAACTATATATACTGAACAAAGCGCTGCCATAGAGACCTATTCTTCTTCTTTCAAATCTCGGCTTACCCAAAAACGAATTGGGTGTACTTTTGTTATAAAGTATCAACAACAACAAATTGTGCAACCACCAAAGAGACCTCTCTCTCTTCGTGACCGATTTATTCAGTCTATTAATTTTATATTCTTTGATGTAACTACATTGCGTACAAGGGTAAAATACAAGGCAACTAAATATAAACAAAAACAACAATTATAGTGTAAAACGATTCTGTTTGCATGTATTTAATATATTGATGTCTTTGTGTGCACTTTAATGAGCGCTTCAATTTGCTTGTACCTTTTTAATTCATCCAAATTTGCCTTCCTCCCTTATACCTACCTAATTCTCGTATCTTTAATCTATGTAAAACCAGAAAGAAGGCTATCATTGGCTATGCCAAAGATGTAATATTCTTCACGCTTCTCCAGTTTGCATCCAGCCTTCCTTTCTTAGCATCACTATATTCACTCTGTTACAGTTTGAATATCAACAAAGATCACAGTTTGAGTGGCACTTTTACTGTACTTTTATTCTTTATAAGTTTGTCATTTAATTTGGTTTCCAATAAGAACATTAATTTGAGTGGGGTTTGTATGGGATTTACCCTTGCTGGTAACCCTAGGATAATGAAATTTACATGGTTGATGGATATGGATCAGAAACATATAATGTCAAAATTTCATGATCCTAGGGTTACCAGGTGGGGTATCTCCCATACAAACCCCCATTTAAATTAATGTTCTTATAGGAATATTTGGTATTTACCATATCGAATTGGAATTTGAACTCTATAGGTTTCTAATCTATATCCATTATTATTATTCTTTATTAACCCCTGAGAATGCTATTTTACAGTTTGATTGTTTTCACTTTTACAGAGTTTAGTTCCTTTGATAACTTAACAACTAAGAAGATAATTAATGAAATAAATAATCGTTACATTAGAAAACATGTTATTTTAGTAAGGAAAGTAGGGGATACAAAAACCTTACAATAAAAAAGTTTTAAAAACTTAACCTAAAGATGGGGACCAAAAAAAATTAAAACTAAATCTAGGGCTCGGGACTAAAGTCAATTTAGAATTAGCTTGTTAAGTGCCGCTCTACACTTGGAAGGTGCAATATATGACTTTTTACCTTGAAACTAGAAATAGTCTGACGGATTTTTTCGTCTTTCATGGCTATATCTGCCCTTTCGTGGAGTAGGGAATTGAAGTAGTAAAAAGGAAGATTAAAATTAATTTTTTATACTTTATTTTGCAAGATCTGAAGTTTATTACGGTAACTTTGCGCACATTCACCCCAAGCCTCCGAGCCATATAACATAATTGGGACGAATATCGATTGATAAATTATAAGTTTGTTTTTTTGTTGATAGCTTTGATTTCCTAGTTATAAAAGGATACAAAATTCTTAGCGTCTTCTTTGTTTTATCAATTGTCCTATTTATATGCAAGTGGAAGGTTAGTTTGCTGTCTATAATTAAGCCAAGATATTTCATGCAGATTTCCCTTCTTATTGGTTGGGAGCTAAGCAGTAGGTTAGAGTTGGGTAAATGGCAGGGCTTACGCTTCCGGGTAAAGTATATAGCGTTTGTTTTATTTGCATTTAGCTTGATATACCAAAAAATATCTGTCAGAAAACTGCGAATCATTCTTACTAAGTACAGAGGGGTACCGTCGTGTATTAGCTTATGTATGAGGCCATTGTGCCACACAGTACCAAAAGCAGCTTCAATGTCCAGTGTAACCATGCCTACCGATTCCTTAGTTTTTAGTTTGTTTGTAAGAAATTGTTTCAACTTATTGAAGGGATGAATACAGCTGAGGGTGGGCCTAAAGCCGTTTTGAAAATACGGGAGAATGTTGTTTCCTTCAATGTGTGTTTGTTCAGTCTTCCTTTAATTATTCGCTCGAGGATTTTGGAGAAACCGCACAAGAGACTTATAAGGCAGTAGCTTTCTGGTGAGTCAGCAGGTTCGCCTGGCTTTGCAATCGCCACAATTTTAGCTAACTTGGATTTAGCCAATGTCGTAGGATTTAGCCAATGTCTATATATTTATTAAAAATAAGTGCAAGTAAATTTAGAGCTTGTATGGGGAGATGCTTCAGGCAGATATTAGGTATATTATTTGGACCTGGCGACTTTTTAGTTTATAGGAAGATAACTACATCCTGCACTTCCGCAAGGGTGATGGTTTGGTTGTTTGTGATCACAGCATTGACCAGGGTGTTAAGCAAACTATTTACTAGTGCCAGAGTGGTTGCATCTGAAAGCGCATCGGTGGAGTGATGCTTCTTCTCAAAGATTTCACTCAAAATGTGGGTTTTTTGTTCTCTAGTCTCTAAAAAATGTATCGTTCCAGTTAATGTTATTAAATTCTAATAATTGCACTTTAATTTGACGGTTTAGAAAGTTTAATCTGGCTTTGAATATTGGATGCCTATTTCTTATCCAGTGTCGTCTTCGTGTAATGTTTCGTATTTTTATAAGCTCTTTAATATTATCAGGGGGTTTGGTGTTAAATTGATGGATGAAATAGGATTCGGGTACGGCTTTGTCAATTGCACCGCTGACGCTAGTTGTCATGAATTCGATAATGGAGTCAATTTCGTTACTGGTGGATAGTGAATTCTCGTCAAAAGTTGATATTATTCGGAAGCGTTGGTTTGGGATATGCCTGAACATCTTCTACTTTGCTTTTGCGTATAGTAAAGTTTGCCTGTTTGAAGTGGTTATGGTCGACTTCACTTTACAAATAACTGGTAAATGGTCTAATGAGAGGTCGTTTTGAACTAGTGGGTCAGTGAGAAGGTGAGATGAGCTAGCTACAAATAGGTCTAGTGTAGAAGGATTAGCCTTGTAGTTTGATCTAACGTATGTGGGGTCCCTTCGGTGGATAATATTAAATTTACCTTGCATAGTATATAAAATGTTTCCCCAACCATTTGCTCTGAGGCAATTCCACAGGCGATTCCTACAGTTAAAATCACCACCTAGTAGCTACGAGCTATATCTACCATCAATATGATGCATCTTAAGCAAGTCTGCCTTGAACATATCTTTTTTATGTTTAGTACTGTTAGAGTCAGAGTCTGAATTTGATAGGCACCTTGCTGAAGCGCCAGAAATTCCACAATTTGCTTACGTTTAATCTCGCTTTTTACTATTATTGCTACTCCACCCCCCATAGAACCACAACGGTCGTCCCTGTAAACAGAGTAGCCTGGGATAGGGAAACTGTCGTTTATGGTTAGCCACGTTTCACTAAGAAGGCAGATATGGACATGATTCGATTTTAAAAAATGTAAATGTTCACTTCTTTTACCTTTTAGGGCAAGCGCATTCCATGCTATGATGTTAAGACAATTACTCAAATTAAATTAAATTGGTATATACTTACATTACAGCTAACTGAGTATTTATATTAAACTATTCTCTTTTGTTAGTGCAGCAGCTTAGTTTGTCCATGAGTTCATTCAAAAGCGAACTGATTTCATTAGGCGAAAACAGATCAGGTGAACTTTGAGATGCTGTGTTATGGTTGCTGTTGTTGTTATTACTAATGAGCGCTTCTCTGTAACTAATCAAGTTGTTGCTTTTATTGGAATTTGCCGTTTGGTTTGTTGTTGGGTTTCTATCAAACGCACTATTGTTCGCTAGTTGCTTATGCTGGTGACTAGTAGAAGAAGAATAGCTACTGTTAATACTTTTTGAGTTTTGAATGCTGGTGCTTCTCATGTTTTTGTTATTGTTTCTTCCAAGAGTGCGTTGGCCTTTCTGATTTCTTACTTTTAGTATAGTTACATATGATGCGCGGCAAGGACAAGCGGGATCGGTGGAAGGGGGTACGCCTTTAAAGTTTGCACAGCAATATGGGACAGTTTTTGCGTAAGTTGCTGTATTGTGTGAACCAGCGCAATACGCACATGATGTTTTAACATTACATTTACTTGATCCATGTCCGAAAAGTTGGCAATTGTAGCACTGGGTGAGTTGGTATGTTGGTTTTGTTCCCAGTGAAGTTTTGTGTTGTTTATGCAGGAGTGATGTTTGCGCAGGTCTTGCACCGTTATTGCGCCGTTTTGGAAATAAACAACGTACAACAGCAAATTATAACCAGCTCGTGTTGTTTTTTCGATAGTCTTGACATCGATGCAATTTAGGCCACGACTAGTTAGTATATCTTTTATAGTGTCATTGCATTCTTTTTCCAATCCAGAGAGTATCCAGAAAGTTTCCTGGTAGTAGAACTCAAATTTAGATTTCTTAAGCTTTCTTTAAGAAACTTTATGCCAATCGAAATAGTCTTGACAGAATAATTAGCAATTGATGCTTTTTTGACTAAATCATGTATAGCTGTTGCGGATTTCTTAAAGACCGTAATTTGTGGCGGCAAAGTTGGCTTTACTGGTCTAGACTGCTCCTCGTCAGCAGAGTCCTTACTGTCATCATAATTGTAATTGTTCTCGTTTTTACTTAAACGCGACATTTTTAGTCTGTCTGAAGCGCCAGATGCGCCAGATTCAAAATTTGATGCTAGTCGTCTTCGCTTTAAGTTTACAGATGTTATACGATAATTTTGGAAAAAAAAACAGAAAGAAGGCTACCATTGACAAAGCCAAAGATGTAATAATCTTTACGCTCCTCCGGGTTGCATCCAACATTCCTTTCTTAGCATCACTAAATTCTCTTTTTTCTAATAAGAACAATAACTTAAATGGGGGTTTGTATGGGAGGTACCCCAACTGGTAACCCAAGGATCATGAAATTTACAATGGTTGATGAATGTAGATCAGAAACTTATAGTGTCCAAATTTCAGTTCGATAAGTTATAAAATAATAAACTTTTTCTATTAAAAACATTAATATAAATGGTGGTTGGTTGGGAGGTACCCCTCCTGGTAACCCTAGAACCATTAAATTTACATGATTAATGGAAATAGATCAGAAACTTATAGCGTCCAAATTTCAGTTCGATATGTCAAAAAAAATTTAAATGACAAACTTATAAAGGTTAATTGTACAATAAAGTGCCACTCAAACTGTGCTCATATTTGATACTCAAGCTGTGTTCTTTGTTGATACTCAAACTGTAACTGAGAGAATTTGATGCTAAGAAAGGAAGGATGGATGCAACCCGTAGGAGCGTGAAGAGTATTACATCTTTGGCATAGCCAATGATAGCTTTTTTTATGTTTTTTTTTTGGAAAATCCTCTGGAAAAGTCGTTATTCCCGAATTTTTTTACAGAGATAACAGTCGTCAGTACCATCGACCTGCTTTCAACTATGTGCGACAAATTCAGAGTGAATCAAAATGGAATCGTCAGATTTATTCTTATAGTAGTGAAGCTGTTTAAGCGAAGACTATTCAATGGTAGGGAGTAAGCTTAGCACGCCCGAGTGCGTGAGTTCGATTTTGACTAGGTAAACTTTTATGATTTTGACTAAACTGACTAAAAAATACTTTTAAGTTAAAAGGATTTATTGCAAAGAAACATAATAATGATGTAGATAATGCACTAAAAATTAAAAAAACAATTAGGAAGGTACCAGTTACCAGTAATCAGTAATGACACTTCTCTCCTCATCAATCTAGAGCAGTGTTTATCAATCTTTTTTGTGTCGCGACCCCCTTCGTGTGTAAAAGTGGTACAGTGGATATTCTTAAAAATGTATTTATGAACATACATTTTTTATTTAAAAGAATAAAAAAACGGTCATTTTGTGGACAACACAATGTAAAAGTTGCTTGTACTATTTACTTATGATACAAGAAAACAAGGTAGGGCTAATATTTAACAGTTATGTGTCACTCTCTTTGGTGATGTCACAAATTATTTAGTGTAGCAAACGAGTAAACGAATCATTTGTGAATATATGGGTTCATTCCAGCAAAATTTACTTAACCACACAGAGGTTAGGTGGTTATCGAAAGGCAAAGTACTGACAAGTGTTCAGCATTTTATTGAAGAAGTGGGGTCTGAGATAAACATAAAAGCATATGTACCTAGTATGGAAATGGTATTGCAGAATTTGAGAGATGAATTCTGTCAGTATTTCTCGATGCAAGAACTATCAGAAAACACTGTCCAAAGGTGGATAATAAATCAGTTTTTAAATGCAACTTCAGATGAGGCAAGTTTGACAACCAACCTAAATTGCAGGAAATATCTGCATATGGAATGTTGCACTTGGAATTCAAGTCTGTCAATTTGGATACCTTTTGGTTAAAAAGAAAGTCAGAATACCCATAATTAACAACAGAAGCTTTGAGATGATTGATTCCATTTGCAACATCCTACTTGCTCGAGTTGACGTTTTCATCAATTACCCAATAAAAAATCAAACAGGAAATCCCCTAAATTTTAAAAACGATTTGATTGTAAATGTAGCAAAAATGGTTCCGCGATGGGAGAAACCGGTTAATGCAAAACACATCAATATGACTCGTAGATATTATTTTTTTTATTTGTTAATAATAAATAGTCTTAAATATTTCCTTATTAAAAATGTCTTTTTGACTTTTATTTTTTTTTTTACTGGCTCTTCTCGACCCCCACACTTTGAAAAACACTGATATAGAGCATTGATCAGCTTAAATAATATCGTAGGGCGTAACGTAACCTGAGTAAATATGTAAATGATTGTTCTACGAGGTCGCAAGATGATATTGACGGATTTACTTTGATACACATTTTGCAAAATTTGAGAAAATGTATTCAATGGATATCTAAAACCAGACAGAACGTTATCATTGGCTATGCTAAACATGAAATACTCTTCACTCTCCTCCGGGTTGCATCCAACCGAACAGCGACAATTGCCAGATATCAGACACGCTTCCTTTCTTAGCATCACTATATTCTCTCTGTTACAGTTAGGCTAACAAGGTGTTTATGCTTCGAGCAGCGAACGCATGTTATTTGTTTAGTACATAGTGTGTTTCACTCACATTTTATTTTCTAAATAATAATAATACAAAAAGTCACAATTTCCAACATTCCAGGTGGATTTTTAAAAAATTCTTTAAAATTCTTCTAATTGGCCTATAACAAACGCAGCAAAAAAAAAATCAGCCAATAATGGGCAGACCGTTCTCAAGCAATACGCTTTAGAAAGAAGGAATTTTCTTGTATTTATTCAGATTTTAATACAAAAGTCGAAATTTCCCGTTGGATTTTCCAAAGTTTTGCTCTTGCATTCTTCTCATTGGTCTATAACGAACACAACAAAAGAAAAATTAGCCAAAAAGGGCAAGCCGTTCTCAAGCAATACGCTCACAAAATAAAGGATAATTTTCAATCTTAGTCACGTTTTTGAACTTCCCTCCCCCCTTGTTGACAGAAGCGCAAAATGACAAAACTCCTTTTTCCCACGTTAAAAAAATTGTTTGTGTCACACAATTAAATACTTTTTCTCTTCCTTCTGGCGGGTTGGTCGAATTTCGAGCAATAGGCGATCCTTGTTTAATTTATTCCATGAAAAGGAAGTGATTTAATTTGGCAAAACTACCCCATTTAATGTTCGATTACATTTTTGACGAATTATCACTTTATGTCTTTGAGATTATAATGGTTATTCCCAATAGTACGGGAACGTCGAGAGTAGAACGAAAGCCAAAAAAAAAAAATTTCGTTGATTGTAAGAGTAAATATATACTACACGCAGCATGAATATACAATAAGAAGAACCAGAAAGAAGGCTTTCATTGGCTATGCCAAAGATGTAATACTCTTCACGCTCCTCTGGGTTGCAGCCATACTTTCTTTCTTAGCATCACTATATTCTCTCTGTTACAGTATAAAGAACACAGTTTGAGTACCAACAAAGAACTCAGTTTGACTATCAAATATGTGCACAGTTTGAGTGGCACTGTATTTTTATTTTACTTTTACTCATTATAAGTTTGTCATTTAATATGGGCTTATATGGGAGGTACCCCTCCTGGTAACCCTAGGATCATGAAATTTAAATGGTTTATGGATATGGAACAGAAACTTATAGTGTCAGTTTGATACGTTAAAAAACAGAAAACTTTTTCTAATAAGAACATTAATTCAAATGGTGGTTTGTATGGGAGGTCCCCGCCTGGTAATCCTAGGATCTTGAAATTTACATGGTTGATATATAGATCAGAAACTTATAATGTCCAAATTTCAGTTCGATACATTAATTTAAATGAGGGTTTGTATGGGAGGTACCCCCCTAGTGGTCCGATTCGGCTGATTCCGACAAATGTTTAGCGTTTGGCAAAACCTATGTGCAAAATTTCAGCTCTCTAGCTCAAAATCTGAGGGACTAGTTTTGCGAAGAAACGGACATGGCTAAATCAACTTGTCTCATCGAGCTTATCACAAATATGTATTCTTTATATGGTCTGCGATGTCTCCTTCTGTGTGTTACAAACTTCATGACAGACTTATAATACTATTCACTCCCGTGAAGATTATAAAGATGGAAAAGAGGTGAGAGAACGCCAGAATTTGACAAAGGAAACAATACAAAACAATTTAATATAATGATTTAATATTTATATTGGTTTTTCATTTCCTTCTTTTTCTTATTTTTAAATTGCGGTTGTAGCTGTTTTTAGTGGTGTTCATTTTGGTATGTGAATGAAAAAAAAAATGAAGGAAAAATAAGATAAATAAAAACTAAATCTAAAACTGAAATTCTTAAAATATATTTTGTATGTTTCAGAAATATTTTCGAAAAAAAACTTTTATCTAGATAGAAAACAACGATAATAATGAAATAAAATGATGATGAAGAAAACAATGATGAAGATGACGACAACATTCTGTTGCTATCAGAATTGCTTGGTCGGTCGTTTGCTTGATCGTCACTTGGCTCTTGGGTTCGTGGCATTCTGACGACAAGTTTTTTGTAGTGAAAGCATCATTGCCGTAAAAATATTGTTGGAAATTGAATTGGATATTGGATTTGAGTCTCATTGATGCAGGAGGTGATGGTGTGTGATGCGATGGGAGAAACCGGTTAATGCAAAACACATTAATATGACTCGTAGATATTTTTTTTTTTATTTGTTAATAATAAATAGTCTTAAATATTTCCTTATTAAAAATGTCTTTTTGACTTTTATTTTTTTTTTACTGAGTCTTCTCGACCCCCACACTTTGAAAAACACTGATATAGAGCATTGATCAGCTTAAATAACATCGTAGGGCGTAACGTAACCTGAGTAAATATGTAAATGATTGTTCTACGAGGTCGCAAGATGATATTGACGGATTTACTTTGATACACATTTTGCAAAATTTGAGAAAATGTATTCAATGGATATCTAAAACCAGACAGAACGTTATCATTGGCTATGCTAAACATGAAATACTCTTCACTCTCCTCCGGGTTGCATCCAACCGAACAGCGACAATTGCCAGATATCAGACACGCTTCCTTTCTTAGCATCACTATATTCTCTCTGTTACAGTTAGGCTAACAAGGTGTTTATGCTTCGAGCAGTGAACGCATGTTATTTGTTTAGTACATAGTGTGTTTCACTCACATTTTATTTTCTAAATAATAATAATACAAAAAGTCACAATTTCCAACATTCCAGGTGGATTTTTAAAAAATTCTTTAAAATTCTTCTAATTGGCCTATAACAAACGCAGCAAAAGAAAAATCAGCCAATAATGGGCAGACCGTTCTCAAGCAATACGCTTTAGAAAGAAGGAATTTTCTTGTATTTATTCAGATTTTAATACAAAAGTCGAAATTTCCCGTTGGATTTTCCAAAGTTGTGCTCTTGCATTCTTCTCATTGGTCTATAACGAACACAACAACAGAAAAATTAGCCAAAAAGGGCAAGCCGTTCTCAAGCAATACGCTCACAAAATAAAGGATAATTTTCAATCTTAGTCACGTTTTTGAACTTCCCTCCCCCCTTGTTGACAGAAGCGCAAAATGACAAAACTCCTTTTTCCCACGTTAAAAAAATTGTTTGTGTCACACAATTAAATACTTTTTCTCTTCCTTCTGGCGGGTTGGTCGAATTTCGAGCAATAGGCGATCCTTGTTTAATTTATTCCATGAAAAGGAAGTGATTTAATTTGGCAAAACTACCCCATTTAATGTTCGATTACATTTTTGACGAATTATCACTTTATGTCTTTGAGATTATAATGGTTATTCCCAATAGTACGGGAACGTCGAGAGTAGAACGAAAGCCAAAAAATAAAAATTTCGTTGATTGTAAGAGTAAATATATACTACACGCAGCATGAATATACAATAAGAAGAACCAGAAAGAAGGCTATCATTGGCTATGCCAAAGATGTAATACTCTTCACGCTCCTCTGGGTTGCAGCCATACTTTCTTTCTTAGCATCACTATATTCTCTCTGTTACAGTATAAAGAACACAGTTTGAGTACCAACAAAGAACTCAGTTTGACTATCAAATATGTGCACAGTTTGAGTGGCACTGTATTTTTTTTTTACTTTTACTCATTATAAGTTTGTCATTTAATATGGGCTTATATGGGAGGTACCCCTCCTGGTAACCCTAGGATCATGAAATTTAAATGGTTTATGGATATGGAACAGAAACTTATAGTGTCAGTTTGATACGTTAAAAAACAGAAAACTTTTTCTAATAAGAACATTAATTCAAATGGTGGTTTGTATGGGAGGTCCCCGCCTGGTAATCCTAGGATCTTGAAATTTACATGGTTGATAAATATAGATCAGAAACTTATAATGTCCAAATTTCAGTTCGATACATTAATTTAAATGAGGGTTTGTATGGGAGGTACCCCCCTAGTGGTCCGATTCGGCTGATTCCGACAAATGTTTAGCGTTTGGCAAAACCTATGTGCAAAATTTCAGCTCTCTAGCTCAAAATCTGAGGGACTAGTTTTGCGAAGAAACGGACATGGCTAAATCAACTTGTCTCATCGAGCTTATCACAAATATGTATTCTTTATATGGTCTGCGATGTCTCCTTCTGTGTGTTACAAACTTCATGACAGACTTATAATACTATTCACTCCCGTGAAGATTATAAAGATGGAAAAGAGGTGAGAGAACGCCAGAATTTGACAAAGGAAACAATACAAAACAATTTAATATAAAGATTTAATATTTATATTGGTTTTTCATTTCCTTCTTTTTCTTATTTTTAAATTGCGGTTGTAGCTGTTTTTAGTGGTGTTCATTTTGGTATGTGAATGAAAAAAAAAATGAAGGAAAAATAAGATAAATAAAAACTAAATCTAAAACTGAAATTCTTAAAATATGTTTTGTATGTTTCAGAAATATTTTCGAAAAAAGACTTTTATCTAGATAGAAAACAACGATAATAATGAAATAAAATGATGATGAAGAAAACAATGATGAAGATGACGACAACATTCTGTTGCTATCAGAATTGCTTGGTCGGTCGTTTGCTTGATCGTCACTTGGCTCTTGGGTTCGTGGCATTCTGACGACAAGTTTTTTGTAGTGAAAGCATCATTGCCGTAAAAATATTGTTGGAAATTGAATTGGATATTGGATTTGAGTCTCATTGATGCAGGAGGTGATGGTGTGTGATGCGATAACGGCATCAGCTACAGAAACAGCAACAGCATCTTAAAAGTATTTAGTTCAAGAGCTAAATGAAATATTGAAAATTTACGTGTATTCTTTCGTTTATTAAGTGTGTGTATCTGTGTGTCTGTTGTGTATACATATATAAGCGTTAGTGTGTATATGCTATGCGTGCATGTGGTTTGTTAAGAATAGAAAAGCGCGTGCCTAACAGCAATCTTACGAAAATTATGCTAAAAGAGATTAAGGAATGTTGATACCAAGAGCTGGAGTGAGGATGAAATGAACAGATATGTAAATAGAAAACTTGGTCATAAAGGGGAAAATTTGTTCGATTGTTTGAGACTTACTTTATCAATATCAATTTAAGGGCCAAATACACACTTATACAATACATACTACTCTATCAAATTTTGTTCGTTGAATTTCAAGTTTTAGTTGTCTTTGAAGCAATGAGTTCAGTCAGCGATTGTGCGGCGGAAATATTACTTGCAGTAGCAGTAATACGCATTAAATATAAGCTATACCTATAGTCCTAATTTTATCAAAAAATTATTTAGTTTTAATATTTTAAATTTAAAATTTATTTTTTGTAAAACAATTTAACTTTTTACTGATATAATTTTTTTGTATCATTAGTATACCCGAGACTGCTGGCACCAATTTATCCAATACTTTTTTATTTATTATTATTATAAACAGCAAAATCGAAGTTAAAAACTAACGACCTAGCCTAAGAGATATAGCAATGGCCTTCAGCTATATGATACAGTATAAGATAATTACATATATATATTTTTAGAGTACATATGAATAATGGTTGATTAAAGTTATGAACAAATTTAGAGTGAGTATTTACATACGTAGACGGTTCATTAAGTACCCGTGTTTGACGATAGAGGACGTTGCTGAGTGAAGTTAGTGTTATCATCGTGTGCTGCCGTCTATCAGACGACGCTAATACAAATTTCAGACTGATTGATAGGTTAGTCTCGATTTGGCAGCCATCCGCGTCAGACGTGTTTCGTGATTTTTTTTTTCTTCCTTTAGGGTCTGTAGGTTCTCATTTAATTTTTGTTGGTATGTGCTACGCTTCGACTCCATCCAGCGCAGTTTCGATATTAAATTCTGTGGTTTTGTTTGGGGGTTAATATTTTCAAACTTATGTTATAAAGTTTCTAAGAGAAGCCAACTTATTCCATTTATTATAAACACAATTTATGTACCTACTACAACAAAATAATTATAATTATATTTATTGATATTAAAAAAAAAAAATTTAAATATTCGTTACATACTTATAAGCCACCATTATTACCTATGTAAAATTTAAAAATTATTAAAATCAGATTAATGTAAGCATTCCTAGTTTAAACAGATAAGTTATATAAGTACGAGGGCGGAAGTTAGTGTTATCATTGTGTGCTGCCATCTATCAGACGATGCTAATACAAATTTCAGACTGATTGATAGGTTAGTTTCGATTTGGCAGCCATTCGAGTCAGACATGTTTCGTGATTTTCGCTAAGATGGAAAAAGAGCAGTATCGTTCAGTAATTCGCTTTTTGTTTTTGGATGGGAAAATATGCGAGGAGATAAAAGCAAAGATGGATGCTGTTTATAGGGCACGTCACCATCTATGACCACAGTTAGATATTGGTTCAACGAATTTAAACGTGGCCGAAAAGCTTTTTTGGTGAGGAGTGACCAGGACGCCCGGCAGACGTGGTTACCGAGGAAATCATTGAAAAAGTCCACGACATGATTCTTGCTGATCGACGAACGAAAGTGCGCGAAGTAGCAAAGGCCGTAGGTGTGTCGACCGGAACGGCAATTAATATTCTACATAATAAGTTGGTGATGAAAAAATTGTCGGCCTGATGGGTGCCGCGATTGCTCACGCTGGACAACAAGCGGATGCGGCGTTTAACTTCGAAGCAGTGTGTGGGCCAATTTAAGCGAGATCCGAAGGACTTTTTGCGTCGAGTTGTCACCGTTGATGAAACCTGGATTCATCATTACACACCAGAAACTAAGCAACAATCAAAACAATGGATTTCTCCCGTTGAATCTGCACCAAAGAAGGCGAAGAAGGTCCCATCGGCCGGTAAGGTCATGGAGACGATTTTTTGGGATGCGAAGGGCGTCATCCTCAAGGAAAAAGAAGAACGATCACTGGACAATACTACAATGAGTTATTGGACCGCTTCGACAAAAAATTAAAGGAGACACGGCCGCATTTGCCGAAAAAAAAGGTGTTGTTTCATCACGATAACGCACCAGCACATTCATCTGGTGTTGTCTCCGCCAAAGTGCATGAATTGCGTTATGGATTGCTTCCGCACCCCCCGTATTCACCCGATCTGGCTCCCTGCGACTTTTTCTTGTTCCCTAACATGAAGAAATGGCTCACGGGAAAAAAATTTAGCTCAAACGAAGAAGTCATCGCCGAAACAGAGGCGTATTTTGAAGAGTTCGACAAATCCTATTTTTTGGAGGGTTTAAAAAAATGGGCGGAACGTTGGGAGAAGTGTATCTTTCTAAAAGGGGACTACGTTGAAAAATAAAAAACATTTTTTGAAAAAAATGGTGTCTCCATTTCTAACACGGGTATTTAATGAACTGTCCTCGTATAAGTACCTACTTTTATAAGTTATCTGTTAAAACTAGGAATGCTTAAATAAATCTGATTTTAATAAATTTTTCAACTTTACATAGGTAATAATGGTTGCTTATAAGTATGTAACGAATATTTAAATATTTTTTTTTTTGTTTAATATTAATAAATTATTATTAATTATTTTGTTGTAGTATATAAATTTTGCTTATATTAAATGGAATAAGTTGGCTTCTTTTAGAAACTTTATAATAATTTCTATGTTTTTCTGGGACTGGTGTGATAATAGTTCAGCGATATTGGAATAGGAAGGGATTTGGGATCGCATAGTAGATAATGCAGGGCATACATTAAATATGTGGTCTATTGTTATTTCTGCGTTAGTTTGGCAAAGGTGGCATCTGTTGGATTTGGTTGTATCTAGGTAGTGTCGCGACATGTCGGTGTGCGATGTTTGTGTGACCTAAACGTAGTTTGATTATTTTCGTTTGATTGATTCTAGATATTTGGTATAGATCTATGGATTTAGTAAATTGGTGTGTTGATTGATTTTTCATGAATATGTGATTATACCATGTTGATGTTTGTCTATTGAGACTTTTTGATCTTAGGTTGTTTTTCAGGAGTTTACTTATATCAGGGAAGTTTGCGTTGTGCGGATATATAAGTGGGTTTTTATATGCTGCCTTTGCTTCTTGGTCTGCAATTTCGTTGCCTTTTATTCTTTTGTGCTCTGGAATCCAGAGAAGTATTATTTTGGGGTAATGTAGCAGAAGGAGGGATCTTATGGCTGATTCATAGTAGTTATGGTTTTTGATATTTGTAATTGCTGTCAGGGCTGATAGGGAGTCAGAACAGATTATAAAGTTGCCATGCGTGCGTTTGGTTAAGTTAATTGCTTCATATATAGCAATAATTTCAGCAGAATGAATAGTGGAGTATGTAATAGTCCAATTTTCAATTAGCTATCTTCGTTTGTTATAACAAAAGAGGTGTCATGGTTAGATTTGGATCCGTCAGTATATATAAAGCTGTAGTTCTTGTATGTGTTTTTGATTTCTGCAAAAAGTTTATTGAAGATAGAGTGGTGGGTGTCATCTTTGGCTAAGTTCTGTTATGATGGCATTTGTTGGAAGATACCAGAAAGGTTTTTTTGGAGTTACGTTAGGAGTGGTAATAACTGGGATATTGTGTTTAAAACATAGTTTAATCGAATTATAAATAGCTGATGAGATTTCTTGTTTATTATTTATTTTTTTTATTTTCGCTACTAATTTGTGTAGGGGGAGTTGTGAGGGAAGAGTATGCATTTAATAAGTTTTGATGTAAGAAAGTCGCGTCGTTCTGTAACAGTATTTATATTGGATTCCATTAGAAGTTTATTAATTGGCGTTGTGTGAAATGCACCTAGGACTGTTCTGATAGCTGTGTTTAAAATAGTTTGTATTTTTTTCAGAGAAGAAATTGCTGTGTTGCCATAAAATGGTAAGCCATTGTCAATTTTTGTTAATAAAATTGCCTTTAATACGGATATAACCCACACAGGGTGTTGCTATTAAATTTGACACTACATAAACATTTTATGATATTCAGTTTTTTAGTAAGTGAATTTGCAAAATTTTCAATGTGGTTATTTCACCTGTATTTATCATTGATGGTTAGGCCTAATATTTTGAGAGTAGAAACTTTAGGAAAAGTGTAGTTATTTGTTTTAATTGTGCAATGGCATCTGTAAATCTTTACATTTGGAAAGTGATAGGGGAGAACCAGAGAATGCACACCATTCGGCTATCTTTGAGAAGGTCTGGTCTAAATTTAATGTAGAATTGTTTTCTTTTTAGTTTAGTTTTGCTAATAGGTGAAAATCATCTGCATAAGCAACGAAGGATACATTTCGTTGAATTGTGATGGTATTGGCAAGCTTGTTATAGGCTATTAAAAATAATATCACAGATATTGGAGATCCTTGAGGAATTCTATTGTGGATTGGATAGGTATCGGAGATATGTTGTGATACTTTACATTTGATTTTCCTATGTGTCATAAAATTTACTACGTATTTTAATATTTTAGGTCCTTTTCTCCATTCGATTAACTGTTCTGTTACTGCATGTAGTTCAATTTTGTCGAAGGCTTTGCTAAAGTCCAGTGAAGTTATTGATAAGTGTTGTTTGTGTGAAAGCGCGGAGGTTATCAGGTGGTCTATAAAAATATGATTGTCTGTAACCGACTTTCCTCTTTTAAAACCAACTTGATTTGGGTGAAATAGTTTGTTAGCAGTGACAAACCACCACAATCGTTTGGCCACCATTTTATCGAGGACTTTACTAAAACAGGGACTCAAGGATATTGGACGATATGAGTTTACTAGAGTTTTGTTAGAGTCAGGTTTTAATACTGGGATTATTAAGCTAGTTTTGTATTGTTGTGGGATAAAGTTTCTTAAGATGCTGTTATAGTGGGTAATCAGTCTATTTTTAAATGAGTAAGATGTATTATTGATCATTGGGTAAGAAATTCGATCAAAACCTGGAGTGCGGCCTTTTAAACTAGAGAGTGCTGAAAGTAGTTCTACCATGGTCATATCATTTTCAATAATTAGGGAAGTCTTTGATGGGGTAAATGTGTGTGTGATATTCATCAAATTTTTGCAGTTAACAAATGTTTGTGGGAATTTGGAGTCTTCTGATTCAGAGGACCAGTATTCCGCAAATGTGTTAGCTATTTCTAGATTGTCTGTTATAATACAAAGGGTAGTAGCTGGGTGGGTTATGGCATGAATATGTTTTCTATTGTTAAGGCAGCAGAAGCGTCTAATGTTACTCCAAATCTTGGTGGTTGGAGTGAGAGGTTGTATATCTGAAGTGAATGCAGAAAGGGCTTCTCTTTTACTTATTTTAAGTTGTCTTCTGGATATTGCATTTGCTTTTTTGTAAGTTATGATATTTTCTGTTGAGATGAATCTCTTTAAAGTGTGCCATGCTTTTAGTTTTTCTTTTCTTAGTTGTTCCAATTTTTGATTCCACCATGGTACATTTTTTTTTTGGTAATTGCTGTTTGAACTTTGTGGTATTGCGAAGTGAGCACTTTGCAATACAATTTTGTTTCTAATGCTAGCCTCTATATTTACGTTGGTTGAAATAGGAATATTATTACTTAACAATTCAGTTCGTTTTTGGAAATGGTTCCAATCTGCTAGGTTAGTTCTAAATATGGGTTTATGCTTTGTTTGTTTATAATTGTTCATAAACATAGTAATTTTGATCGGGAAGTGATCGCTCCCATGAAGGTCATCTAATATTTTCCATTCAATATCAGTGTAAATTTCCGGAGAACAGAATGATAAATCAATATGAATATGTGAAGGTGTTGTGAGTACTAAAGTGAGTGGGTGATTTGTCGTTTAAGAGAATGTAATTAGAATTAATAAGAAAATTTGTAATTGTTTTGCCTCTGGTATTGAAATCTCCTAAAATTAGTGAGCAAGGTTGGTGATCTTTATTTTCTTAGTAAATTCAACTTCTATGCCAGCAGCATCAAAGTTGTTTGGAAGCGTCATTTCTGTTATTTGTAATGAATTGTGGACCAATATTGCTGATCCACCGTATGTAGTTGAATGGTTATGTGAGAATAGAGTAAAGTTAAGTGGTATGGGTATGTATTTTATGTTATGAATATGGGTTTCTTGAAGGGCAATGATGTGGGGCTTGTATTTTTTAATGATTAATTGCAATTCACTGTAGTTGTTGTAGTAGCCACGAATGTTCCATTGTATAATTATCAATGACATTTTATAATAAAAAGTAAGGAAAAGTTATTTATACATATGTGAAAGATATACTTATATGTTAGTGTGATAATTCACACAGTTTCTGACTACAGTGATTTTAAGAGTAGCTCTTCAATAGCCCCCCGAGATTGATCGATCCACATCCGCTTCACCCGGTGAGGGGTAGAGTATCTGTCGATCGATGAAGCCCTGGGGGACCGAATTGGGGACTATGTTTATGTTATTGTATTAATCTTTTTTTTTTTTGCTTTTGGGTTCATTTATTTTCGATTTGATATTGAGTTGTCTAATGATTCTTTTGGAGGTGTTTTTTGGTAATTTTTTTTTTGGTAGTTGATGTAGTTTTAGTGCTATTTGAGTAAGATGGTATTGTACTTGTCTGAGATTGAGATTCAATATCTGCATACGAAATAAGATTACTTACAGGTGATGTTGAGGACGTTGTTTGGTGAGTACTTGATATGTTTTCTGGACCAGAGTTGGATGAGTTGGTAGTGTGTTGGTAGATTTGTGTGCTGGAGGTGGTCGTGTTGCTTGTAAGGTTTGTATTCTTTTGTTGCTTGGCGACTGTTGAGTAAAGCGCACCGTCGTGATGATTTCTTTCATCATATATTTCGAAAGCCTTTCTATTGTCTACCTTGTTTACAACCTTAATTGCTTGTATTTCTTGGTATTTTATAAACAGTGGGCATTTTTTGTCGAGTGAGCTATGAGATGAGCATTGCAAACCTTTTTCGCGGCAGTTAATGCAATTTGCATTGTTGTTGCAGGTTTCATTTTCGTCAGAATTGGTATGTTGGTTAAGTCCGAAAACTATGCATGTTTTGGCACTACGACAAGCTTTGTGAATGTGTCCGAAACGTAGACAGTTGTTGCATCTTAATGGTAGAGGAATATACGGACAAACGTTGGTTTTTTCGTAACCGATCATCAAGTATTGCGGGAGTTCCAATGCTTCGAAAGTGATGATTATAAGCCCTGAATCTTTGAGTATGTTGTCGACTTTTTTTTACGATTTTCTTTACTTCTACGACATGTGGGTTTTCTAGTTCTGCTAGAATATTTTAACTGATATTCCACCTAAGTCATTTGAGTAAATGATGCCCTTCGTATAGTTAAGATTAGAATGCATCGACACTTTGACGTTTATCTGGTCCGTGAACTTCCTTAGTTCCAGTAGTTTAATGGCTTGTTTATGATTTTTTGTTTTGATCAATAAATTTCCAATTCGTGTTTTTCTGCACATTTCAAATTCATTACACGTGTTATCGATAATTTTTTTTATAAGAAAGGACGAGAGACTATTAAGTGTTTCACCTGCATCGGTTCTTACAACATTTAAGAACTTTGGTTGTGAACCGTTTAACCGTATTTACAATTTCCATGTTCTTAGCCGTTTTCGTTATGTGGAGATCAGGGGGATCACCCATTATAACGGAGTTTTCAGAATTAATTAAATTTAATTTATTTATATGCTGCTTAAGTGTTCTGTTTGGTGCCGTTTGGCGATAACGATCTGCACTTGTAAATTTAATATTATTTTTTTTGATTCCCTTTTTCACTTGTTTGTTTACACTTACAAAAAAACTGATAAGCGTTTGCCTATGACCGATCGCAACGAAGTTTAGTCGAAGACTGTTATCCAATACTATTTAATAGTACTATTTCAAATTTCATTAATTAATAATAGTACCAGGTGGTATTGTGTTTTTTTGGGAAATTATATGTAGATACATACGGTTCACAATTATATTGTAGATTAACTACTAGTAGTGATGCACGAATTCAACGTTTTTTGGATCCGAATCTTTCGAATCAAAAGGATTCGAATACTAAACGACGAATCCGAATCCTAATAAAGAATATTTCAATTCAATTCTTTATCGCCAAAAACTTTCGAATAGCTTAATAGATAATATTTTTACTATTATGGTCCTCACGAATTGTTTTAAACCTGGTAAATTGAACTCACGACTGAGTGTCAAAATCATGGTAACGTTGGGGCTGCCAACCTCGTGAATTCTGTGTGAATTGGCAGCACCGCCGAATTAATGGTTAAAGTATACAAAGAAATGACACATTGAGCGTGTTCAGCAGGACCAATCGCTTACTCTTTTCGATTACTTGGTGTTCATTGTGACTGTCAACTTTACAAATTCATTCACAATGTAGTGATTGCGCTGACTAATAACACTGTGTAACAGCGAAAAAAACTTCTTATCAGACCTAGTGGAGGTTATAGGTTATAAAAAGCCAAGAAGAATGGTATGTATTAAATTTCTGATACACCCTCAAAATCTTGTTTTAGAGCCCAAAAACCGTTTTTAGGTAGGTTCCTGTACATATTACCTTATAACTTGTCCATTTTTTATCGGATTAAAAATTGTTGCAGATAGAGGGAGATAGCTAGAGGGAGATAGCTAGACAATTATGAATAAAAAAGGAAAGAAAACTGTCATATGCAATTATAAAAAGTACAATAAATCAAGTAATTTTTAACCAATTCTATTCAAGCAGGGTTCATTTAAAGCTAAAATGACTAAACTTTCGATGTGCGTTGAGAAAAAATATAATTTTGATAAGATAAGAGACACAAATTAGACTTAAAGTTGCAAAATCGATGAAAAAATCAAAATTTTGGAAAGTTTTTGGTCTGTATCTTCATGAATTTGAATGATAACAAAATACATGATACATGGTTGGGCTACGTTTCAGCTTCTAAATACAAAAAAAGAATTTTTAATCCGATAAAAAATGGCCAAGTTATAAGGTAATATGTACAGGAACCTACCTAAAAACGGTTTTTGGGCTCTAAAACAAGATTTTGAGGGTGTATCAGAGATTTAATACATACCATTCTTCTTGGCTTTTTATAACCTATAACCTCCACTAGGTCTGATAAGAAGTTTTTTAATTTTTTTTTTTGTAACACAGTGTAATCAATCATACAGTCATGTTATGGAATTCGCCAACAGTTTTTTTCGAAATCACCAAAATAAACCATCGGTATCAACACGAGATTTTATTTAAATTCAAAATAAGCACTTAATTAAATTGTTTGATTACCAAAACATTAAGTACACTGTTCTATGTTTCTCACTATTTCTATAATACATTATTTACAATCTCATCGAGTTAATTTAATAATAGTTAAATTTTATAAAACAAATTGTACTTGTTGAAATTTTACTCTTTTTCTTTTATTTTGTGCACTCTCGACGTACACAGTATAAAAACATGCCACCTTTCAGCAATGCGATTATTAAAACTTTTCGTTAAATTAATCACGTTCTACTCATTTTTAAAACAAATTTAAAAAATCACACATTTGTTAATAACATTTGTATTTTATTTCAAAATATCAAGAAATTCAATTGCAAACAAATTCAAATCTTCGAAAATGACAAAAATGAAATGCAAGCAATATGGCATTGCTTGTTGTTTTGCTACTTATTTCTTTTTGTTGATATTTCAAAAACGGTTTTGTAAAATGCAAATTTTTACTTAACACAACTGAAATGTTGAATTCTTTAAGTGCAGTTTACAGTGGAAAACAATTAACTACAATTGTTGGTACTTTTTTAAATCTAATAACTTTACATAAGGGAGAATTTAACCAAAACGGGTCTAAAAAAACGTGAGATTTCAATACGCCAGAAGGCGAATTCTATGACACACCTGATAAAAATACTTTGCTGACTTGATCAAATCTGTGTTTTATATACAAACATTTACAAACAAAGAAATTGCTATTGTTACGAGGGCTGCTATTTATATTTCGGGAATTGGCAATACTAATGTCAATACGTAAAATCTGGCAACGCCATAATAAACTGTAATTTTTTAGCACATATGTACGTACAACGTTTTTATGTACAATTGGTTTTTGTTTCGTTTACAATAAGTTAAAGAAATCAATTTGGCCAAACAATGGAAATTTCTCGAGAGGGTTTTCGTTGGATTATTTTTCATATCTTTCGACGTGGATTATCCCAACAAGAATGTGTCGATGAACTTAGTTCTTTATATGGTGAGAAAGCACCATCGAAAACGACAGTATTTCGCAGGTTTGCAGAATTTAATCGTGGTCGTAGTTCAGTCGCTGACGAATTTCGTGAAGGTCGTCCAAAATCGGTTGTTGTGCCACAAAACATCGAAGGTGTGCGTGAACTGATAGTGCAAGATCGACATGTGACATATCGTGTGATAGAGGCATTCTTGCACATTAGTTCCACTTCAATACATTCTATTTTGCATGAACACTTAGTTGTAAAAAAGGTTTGTTCTCGTTGGATACTCCATAACTTATCAATCGCTCAAAAAAAGGCTCGCGTCGATTGGAGTAATGAAATGCTTAAAAAGTTCGACCGTGGTGCTTCAAAAGACGTTTATAAAATCGTGACAGGTGATGAATCATGGATATATGCGTATGAGCCGGAAACTAAACAGCAATCGACCGTGCGAGTGTTCCAAGATGAGCCAAATCCAACAAAAGTTGTTCGAGCATGATGCACTTCGAAGCAAATGGTCACCTGTTTCTTCGGAAGAATGGGTCATGTGCCCACTGTTCCGCTAGAGCAACGTAGGACTGTCAATTCTGAGTGGTACACGACCATTTGTTTGCCGGAGGTCTTCGGAGAAATTCACAAAACCAATTGCCGAAGACGAATCATTCTCCATCATGACAATGCGAGCTCTCACACATCTCGGCAAACAGGTGAATTTTTAAGCAGTCAAAACATCGAATTGTTGACTCATCCGCCCTACAGTCCTGACTTGGCACCCAATGACTTCTTTTTGTTCCCTCAAATCAAAAAAAACTGCGTGGTCAACGATTTACGAGCGCCGTAGAAGCAGTTAAAGAGTTCAAAAACCATGCTTTGGAGGTGTCTCAAGAGGAATGGAAAAATTGCTATGACCAATGGTTCGAACGAATGCAAAAGTGTATTGATCATAGTTACTTTTAATATGAGCAATAGCGACAGAGGCGTTCAGCTCAGGGGAGAGTTAAGAAGGATAGGGGAAAGAATTAGCAAAGTGCAGAGACCAGACTTGATAAGGAATATTTATTTATGTTGTTAATATTTGTTTCAAAGATGAGTGGAATGGAAAATATCTTAAATGCAGGCAAGATTGTCATCCATTGTTGTCTCTTACTCAGCTGTTTCTGTTCAGCACTCCTAAGCTGCAAATTAAACTGCGTCAGACTTCGAAACCGCACATTTTACAACGGCGTAATTTTACGAGTAGTCAGAACTACGTTCAGAAAAGTCAAATCAGTCAGTGCTTACCAAGTAACCAGAACAAATCATCGATTGGTCCTGCTGATCGCTCCCAATCACTTGTGCTTACGAGAACAGCTGATTTACTACAAGCAAAAAGAACGAGTCGTTCACGAAACATGTTTAAAAAGAAAATTACGAAAATACTATTTTTCGGCATTTCACACAATTCGTGAGGACCTATATATGTATATATAATATCCATAGACAGATTTTATTTATCATGATTGGCAAAATAACAAATACAGTATCTCATATCAATAAACCTAAAAATTAATTGGAAAACTCGTATATTTCATCTTTTTAATAAAAAATTAATCATAGAAATTATGGACATATGCTTTAGATTATTTATTTAAGATTATTTGTATCGCGAATTTTGAATTTAAGCGGGCTACGTATATCCGATTTTTGGTTTTTTTGTAGCATAATGTTGGCACACATGTCCCCCACTTATGCTGAAAAGGTCGGTCATTGGGAATGTTTAGTTAATTTTTGACAGCTGTTTTGCTTGGACGTGTTTTGGCTCGTCTTCGAATTTTGTTTATTCCAAAAAATGGATCTCTATAAATTTTTGTGTGACATCAAAATTAAGTGCACGGACGCATTGCGAATGTTGACTGTGGCATATGGTGAAGCTACGAGGGTGCGTCAATAAGTCCTTAGAAAAAAGCATTAAAACCATTTTTTTTTGGTTAATTGTTTTTTTAAGTTTCAACATAATGTCCTTGGAGACGTTTCTTTAATTTTTTTAACCCGTCAGAAAAATAAGATTTTGAAATTTCCTCAAAATAAGCATGTGTTTGATCGATGACTTCTTCATTAGAAAAAAAAAAAACGTTGTCCATTGAGCCATTTTTTCAGGTTTGGGAATAGGAAAAAGTCACTGGGAGCTAAATCTGGCGAATACGGTGGGTGGTCGACCAATTCGAACTTTAATTCGTCAATTTTAGCCATTGATCGTAAACATGTGTGAACGCGGGCATTGTCCTGATGAAAGAGGATTTTTTTTCTGTTTAAATGAGGCCGTTTTTTTCAATTTTTTTTCTTAGCTGGTCCAATAAAGATGCATAATACTCCCCTGTTATTATTTTTTCTTTTTCCAAATAGTCAACGAAAATAATGTACATAAAATAGAAATGACGCTACCTTTTGATATCCCTGTAACCTCAACTATCTCACTCAACTTTAATCTTCGATCACTGAACACCATATCATGGCTGAAACTTCACAGCATACCTAGACGGTAGTGATGCTGCATGAAAACAGACCGTTTACAGTAATAGTCGTGCTATCTGTTGGATTTTCTAAGGACTTATTGACCCATCCTCGTACCTTGGACCAAAGCAACGTTTAACGGAGATATAAAATGGTCTCAGAGGGCCGAGAAGATGTAAATGATGAAGAGGTTGCCGGCCGCTCCAGCTCGTCAACAACAGACGAAAACATTGATAAACTGAAGAATATAGTATTGGTCAATCGTCGAATCACCGTTAGAGAAGTTGTTGAGGACCTAAACATATCGATTGGCTGGTGCCACTCAATTTTAACCAACGATTTGGGCATAAGACGGGTCGCCGCGAAATCCGTACCAAAATTGTTCAATTTCGACCAAAAACAGGATCGCGTTAACATTACTCAGGAGCTGTTGGACTCGGTCCCGCACGAATCAAATTTGCTCCAGAGGGTCATAACTGGTGACAAAGCATGGATTAATGGAAGCTGCCGGATGAGCCAAGACCGAAAAGCCAAAAATCAAAGATGAGCCAAAACACGTCCAAGCAAAACAGTTGAAAAAATTAACTAAACATTCAAAATGACCGACCTTGTCAGTATAAGTGGGAGACATGAGTACCAACATAATGTCACAAAAAAATCAAAACTCGGATATACGTAGCCCGCTTAAATTCAAAATTCGCGATACTTTCTGAACAAGCCCAATGCAATTGTTTTAAAATTTCAACATACAGTCGGGCCTCGATTATCCGTGATGGTCTGGACCAGAAGCATTACGGATAATCGATTTTCACGGTTAATCGAATAACAATTTTGATTATACAGTTTTTTTTTAATATGTATTTTTATTATTTAACCAGTGAACATTGGTGTACATACTACATCTTTACATTAAAAAAAATTAATTCAAGGAGTTTATGTATGTATACAGACTTGTGAGAGCGTTTGCTTCCAAGTTGCTTCTGTGCTTAATAAAAAAAATTCTAAATAAAAATTCTGCCATCACGGATAATAGAGGTAATCACGGTTAATCGAAGCGAACAATTTGAAAACATTGCAAACAAAAAACAATAGACTGATCTTTGGCCATCACGGTTAATCGGGGTTACCGGTTAACCGGATCACGGATAATCGAGGCCCGACTGTAATTACATTTCAATTGCAAGGGACTAATATTTTTAAACCACTCTATATGCATTTTTACAGCAGTGAGAGCAAGTTCAGCATTCACGATCGAACTGTTTCTCTCTGAGGCGTAGAGTGAGTGCAAAAAAATGAAAAATATTGACATTTCCCTCGCACGCATCCAATCTCATCCTGTCTTGCTTTTTATACTCTTCACGGTATTGAATAGTATTATAAGTTTGTAACACACAGAAGGAGTTATCGCAGTCTACATTCATTACATATATTTTTGATCAGCTCGATAAGACAAGTTGATTAAACCATGTCCGTCTGTATGTATGCAAACTAGTCCCTCAGTTTTTGAGCTAGAGTGCTGAAATTTTGAACATAGGTTTCGTTTAACCATACGCTGCACATTTGTCGAAATCAGCCGAATCGGACGGAAAAGTTCTTATTAGAAAAAAATTTTTTTTTTAATGAATCGAACTGAAATTCGGACACTATTAGTTTCTGATCCATATTCTTCAACTATTTCCAGAACCAATGATTACCAGGAGGGATTCCTCCTATTGTTTTATTAACGAGTTGAATTTTGGACACTATAACTTTTTGATCCATATTCATCAACCATGTAAATTTCAAGATCCTACGAGTCCCTCCCATACGAACCCAAATTAAAAAAAAAAATACATATAAAACTGTATTGTGCCCCTCAAACTGTGCTCACATTTGATACTGTTCTTAATGTACTGTATCTGTAACCGTAGGAGGGGTACCTCCCATACAAACCCAAAATTAAGAAGATTTCTGTTGGTTCTATGTTTATTTATGCTTTGCTGCTTCTTGAATTTTGTGTTGTTGTTATCGTTGTATTTATCCTCTCTTTTACTGATACACAAAATTTGATTTTGTATAAACTCGGGAAATGCAATTAAGAGACATTTGTCCAGTCCATATAATTTTATAGTCTATGACTGAGTATAACGTTCTTCGCTCCCTCTACAGATCTCTGAAAGAAGAGCTGGAAATCTACCAACAAAAGTTCATAGAACTCAAGGACTCTATGTATTACCGCACGTTTCTTTACACTGACGGATCCAAGTTTGTTGATGGAGTATCAGTTAAAACCGAAACAGAAGTCATTACTACCCCACTTTTCTTCAATCTGTACAGCAGAAATTTTGTTTGCACACATACCATGTTCCTACGCATCGAAACCCTATCGAAAATTTACCATTTGCACAGACTCTCTCCCCTCATTACAAGTAATAGAAAACATAATCAGCTAAAATTACTATGTTATATCCATCTAGAAAATATTAGCCTCCAATAATAATAAAATACTACTGCTAACATTGCAAAATAACAGGCAACGAATTCACAGGTTAAAATGCCAGAAATACATACAAATTCCCCTTTACCTTAACAAATAACATAAGCCTTTCAGATATAAGTAAACTGCCTCACTATCATATTAAAAAATACAAAGATACAATATGGAAAAACACCTCAGTCCACTTCAAAAACATAAACCATGGCACCACTCAACCACCGTCTTGCATAAGCAAGCCAATGCTGAAAAGGCTAGTCCGGCTCCACCAGATCTGCAATGATAGATGTGCATATATACTCTACTTATCCACACATCAAAGATATTATTAAAAATTTCTAGATTTAAGATTTAGTTTTAAATTTTAGTTTTCAAAATCAGTCTAGGTGGGTTTTGGATAAATTTTTCCCACCAGTAGTTCCATATTATTATAAAAACTAAGCTTATATTACCCGTTTATATATAATTTAGTTGTGAAGGTAGCGAAAGCCTAAAATCTTTATTTTAAGAATAAGAAATTGTACGTACATATTATTAGTAACATGCAATAAATTGAATTGAATTGAATCTACTCGTATTCTATATAAATATATAAAAATGGATGCCCAAATTAGTACGCTCAATAATTCAGAACGGCAGAACCAATTTCGTATAATTTTTGTTGTACTTATGGGGTCACTTTGAACGTTTGCATCTATATTTAGACCCGGTAGATGGTGCCGTTGTTGGGATATTTTAGTAAATAAAACAAGGAGGCATGAAATAAGACCGCGACGTGAAATTAAACCGCTTTTAGTTTTGTTTGCTTTTAAAAATGATTTAAGGCCACGACTGAAAAATGAATTTACGCCGAGAGTAATGTTTAAATAAGTCGATTATAAAACTCTTCGACTTTGTTGTTTTGTACATCGAATGGTATACATTTTATAGTAGTGTGATAAGTATTATTATAGTAGAATACAGTTTTTGCCATTTGTACAATTATTGGCCTATTCTCATCGATATTAAGTGTTCGAATTTTTTCTGTTATCCTTTCTTTTACCTTGTTTATACGGCGCTCATATCGAATCTGCGAGTTTCGATGTAACGAATATCGATTTTGGTGCTTATGTTTATAAGAGGCAGTCGACATCGGTTTGATTAAATCGATTTCGGTTTGTTTTCGTTATGTTAGAGTAGCCATATGCATAAAAATAATGAGATTTTCTCAACAGAATTATTTTTTTTAAATCACGTTGAATGAAAAAAAAAAATATAAAACAAAAAAAAAAAAAATACTTATCTTGATTTTCAATAACGTTCTACAATTATTTTTCAGTATATAAATCATAAATTATTATAAAAAGTTAAAATAAAGCAAAAAAGTACTACCACATGACAACTCTTATGAAACAACATTCTGAAATACAAATCGAAATGACAGCGCTAAGTGTATATACGACATCGGGAATCGATTTACAAAACCGAAATCGATTCTCATATGCTGGTTTCGTCAAATCGATTCATGTGTGACATTCGATTTGAAAATGTATTTATAGATAAGATTTTCGTTATATCGAAACTCGCGGAATCGATATAAGCGTTCATTCAACGTGTTTTAAAAAAAATAATTCTGTTGAGAAAATCTCATTATTTTTATGCATATGGCTACTCTAACATAACGAAAACAAACCGAAATCGATTTAATCAAACCGATGTCGACTGCCTCTTATAAACATAAGCACCAAAATCGATATTCGTTACATCGAAACTCGCAGAATCGATATGAGCGCCGTATAAACAAGGTAAAAGAAAGGATAAATAATACGATAACAGAAAAAATTCGAACACTTAATATCGATGAGGATAGGCCAATAATTGTACAAATGGCAAAAGCTGTATTCTACTATAATAATACTTATCAC
The DNA here is from genome assembly GCA_037043315.1 of Amiota communis. Lineage (NCBI taxonomy): Eukaryota > Metazoa > Arthropoda > Insecta > Diptera > Drosophilidae > Amiota > Amiota communis. The sequence goes on along the minus strand of JBAMAV010001168.1, from coordinate 11,399 downwards.
ACTACTATAAAATGTATACCATTCGATGTACAAAACAACAAAGTCGAAGAGTTTTATAATCGACTTATTTAAACATTACTCTCGGCGTAAATTCATTTTTCAGTCGTGGCCTTAAATCATTTTTAAAATCAAACAAAACTAAAAGCGGTTTAATTTCACGTCGCGGTCTTATTTCATGCCTCCTTGTTTTATTTACTAAAATATCCCAACAACGGCACCATCTACCGGGTCTAAATATAGATACAAACGTTCAAAGTGACCCCATAAGTACAACAAAAATTATACGAAATTGGTTCTGCCGTTCTGAATTATTGAGCGTACTAATTTGGGCATCCATTTTTATATATTTATATAGAATACGAGTAGATTCAATTCAATTCAATTTATTGCATGTTACTAATAATATGTACGTACATTTTCTTATTCTTAAAATAAAGATTTTAGGCTTTCGCTACCTTCACAACTAAATTATATATAAACGGGTAATATAAGCTTAGTTTTTATAATAATATGGAACTACTGGTGGGAAAAATTTATCCAAAACCCACCTAGACTGATTTTGAAAACTAAAATTTAAAACTAAATCTTAAATCTAGAAATTTTTAATAATATCTTTGATATGTGGATAAGTAGAGTATATATGCACATCTATCATTGCAGATCTGGTGGAGCCGGACTAGCCTTTTCAGCATTGGCTTGCTTATGCAAGACGGTGGTTGAGTGGTGCCATGGTTTATGTTTTTGAAGTGGAGTGAGGTGTTATTCCATATTGTATCTTTGTATTTTTTTATATGATAGTGAGGCAGTTTACTTATATCTGAAAGGCTTATGTTATTTGTTAAGGTAAAGGGGAATTTGTATGTATTTCTGGCATTTTAACCTGTGAATTCGTTGCTTGTTATTTTGCAATGTTAGCAGTAGTTTTTTATTATAATTGGAGGCTAATATTTTCTAGATGGATATAACATAGTAATTTTAGCTGATTATGTTTTCTATTACTTGTAATGAGGGGAGAGAGTCTGTGCAAATGGCAAATGCGTAGGAACATGGTATGTGTGCAAACAAAATTTCTGCTGTACAGATTGAAGAAAAGTGGGGTAGTAATGACTTCTGTTTCGGTTTTAACTGATACTCCATTATTGGGATACATGTTGCATGTTTCGAAAATTTTTCAATGAATATTATGAATGATTGCTTTAAATTGACATAAGTATCAACATGAAGAATTTCGTTAATCATTTTCGGTGTTTCGGTTAAGTGAAATTTATTTTTGATCGGTATGCGATCATATTTTCCACCGGTGCAAGTATCGCAGTTATTAAGGATTCTGTGAATACGTTCTTTAAGTTTGGGATTATATATGCTTGATTTTAATTGTTTATAAGTAGCTACTACAGTGACCACTCTCATTTAATAAATTTTTTATGAGAATTACTATCGAATTCCTTTACGAGAATATTTTGTATTTTGTTATATTCATGATCATTTAGATATGAATATATTCCTACTTATCCTTTCTTCGGAAGATATTAATAACATTATTTTATTAATGTCTCCACTGTCGATATATATTTTTTCTTATAAAATACATTCGTGACATTAATATTTTTGTTCTCTACTATTATGATTTGAGTAGGGAATCTATTAACTACGCAAAAGAAGTCATCCGATGTTGTTTGGCTCTTATTTTTTTTCTAAATGAAAAACTTCGATTCTGATTTGATTTTTGATTATGTTTATTTAGACCTTTAGAATTAATTGTGTTAAGTCGAGAAGATGATATCGGACAAATGGGCGCCGCCACAATTGATTGCCATACGGGCTCGTTTTATGGCATTTTCCATCACTTCGGCGAGCGTTTCGGGCGATAAATTCTCGCATTCGTGTCCTTGAGGGCTTCCAAGGTCTCAGGCTTGTTGATGTAAACACGGGACTTCAAAAAACCCCATAAAAAGAAGTCCGGGACCGTTAAATCAGGCGATCTGGCGGGCCAGTGCAAATCGACGAATTGTTACGCAAAAAAATAGACACAATTATTCCGCGTTCTTGGGGAGTGTATCGCTCCATGGCTTATTCACTTGTATTCTGTATCTGTCTAGTCCACAAATGTCAAAACAGATTTGACATTGGCGGCCATTTGCAAAAATGAGAGCATCTTCCAATAGGGTGATGTCTTTTGTGCCACCTTGTATATATAATTCGAGTATACAATGGTTTGTGACTGCCTTGCTCCTAAACGGCTTGACCAATTTCGATAATTTTTTTTTTGTTTTACTTTTGGGGTCACCAAGATGGGGTATGCGTCATGTTGTCGAGATACAGGCACTTTTTTACCAAATTTTTAACATTTTTTTATCTAGCGCACGCTATACAAAGCCGATTTTTTTTTCATTTCAATAGCAAATGAATGCTGATAAAAAAAGTTGCATACTTATTTTTTCAGTTTTTAACTTCTAATATAATATTTTTAAGTATTAAGTTTTTTGAAAACCACTGCAAGACCAAGCATAAAAAGTTTTGTACTTTTTTCGCTTTTAATGCTTTGGTTGTTGTTATTGTTGTATTTTCCTCGGTGAGTACGCTTTTTTTGCGCTCTTCGTTTGTGTATTTGATGTTCATTGAGAGAAAGAAAGACAGTATGTTTCGTTGTTTGTGCTTTGATTTGATTGTGTTTTGATTTTGATTTTGATTTTTTCTTCTTTTTTTTTTAAAGCAAAACAACGTTTGCGGGGTCAGCTAGTAGGTATATAATGTTGCAAGTCCTCCTCCTGAGAGTGAACCGTTTGCACCTGTATTAAAGCATTGTCATCATCGGTAATAGGTGGTTCATTTAGGCCTAAGTCCCTAGCATTTAAATCCGAAATCCGTCATTACAGAGACGCCATTCAATGAAAACAATGCTTGCAATGTTTGGAGCAAATGAATGTAGCACTCTTCCGTTTTCCTCGTCATTAAAAAGAAAAAAATGGTATTGTCTGTTGGTTTGATATCAATTTAATAAAACAAATGAATCACTTACAATTAAACAGTGTTTTTAAAAAAGGAAACTTTTCCATTTAAAAATTCAACACTCTTGTATGAAGATGTTTCATTTCAATACAATCCTTTTTTCAACTCACGTTTTTTGGATGTAAATTATCAAGAACTTATAAAAATCTCCCATTGGGCAAATCTTGAAGGTTGCATCCATGAGAAAATGATGCTGGTTTTCGGAATTATGCTCTCGAATGTTATTTATAACATGGTCCAAGGCAAAATAACTGTGCGAAAATTTATCACATTCATACGACCCTTTATAAAATTCATATTCGCAATGATGCTTAGTGCGACTGTAGTTATCCATCACAGTTTTATTTTTGTATGCATCTTTTACTTCATGCACATTGGTCGGTGCCTTCGGAATTTTACTATTCCGAATTTGTAGAAAATTCCGACGATGTTTGTTAAAATCCAATTGCGAATTTTGGTTCCTTTTTGAAAATATAAAGAAGAATGAAAGTTATCTCCGAATATGGCTAAATTGTAATACTCCTCACGCACCTAGAACTAGAAACCGTTTTGGCTACGCTTCTTGATGCGACTTATGTTTAAGGTAGAGTCATTTCACCATTGAAAGCTATGTGTTGTAGTAACCCCAGGAAATTGACATGGTTGGTGAATATGGATCAGACACTCTTATGGTATTGTCCAAATTTCAGTTCGATAAGACAAAAAACAAAAAAGTTTTTCAAATAAGAACATTAATTTGAATTTGTGTTGTATTGGAGGTACCCTTCCTAGTGGTGCAATTCGGCTGATTCCAACTAATGTACAGAATGCGGTGAAAATAATCATAGAGCAAAATTTAAATAGACAGACGAACATGTCAACTATTTACTGCATGAGGAGTTCACTTTGATTGTCAGTGAGTGTGGACGTCTTAAAAATTTGAGCTGTTGATTCTTTTTGAAAAATAATAAGAATTACACCAAAAACTAAAAAAATACAACTACAACGAAAAGTGCAACGGTATTTTTCCGTCACGCGTCCTACATTTCTTGGTCTAATGTCTAGCAAAAAAATCAGTGAAAGAGAGAGAAGCAGAAAAAGAAGTAACAATGTTAATGACAACAACAAACATTTAAGAAACAAATATTATCAATGTGCTGATGACAAAACTTATGTAAGCGCATACAAATTGGAAAATAAAGTGGTAAACAAAAAAAAACAATAGTGAAAAAACAAATGATGCAGTATTAGGGAACGGTCCCGTTATCGCAAGTTCTAGTGCCATATTCCAAGTTGACAACAAAAATTTATACAATAACAACAATATTAATCAGACAATGGAAAAATCCTGAGTAAGAATTATTACACAATTCTCTCGGAGAATCTAGATGACTGTAATGAAAGAGTCATCCAAGAATTTGAGAGACAAGTAACTCGAAATATCAACACAAAACAAATTGAAAAAGAAAAAAGCTTATCTCACAATATAAGCGCATCTTCGGCTGCAAATGCAGAAACGATTAACTACAACAATAACAAAAAAGCTCAAGTAATAAACTAAGCTTTAAAAATAACAACAAAAAGTGCCACCAATTAATATTTTTGATATTGATTCAAAACAAATTATATGTAGAATTAATTAAAAATGGTCTTAATAAATTTATTACAAAATTTAAACTAAAATTTAAACACTCTAGTTTTGATGATTATAAAAAAGTAAGAGGACAATTGCAAAAAGCCAATTCTAAATTTCACTCTTATACGCCCAAATGTCTTAAAGCTAAGACATACTTGATGAAATCTTAAGCAGTAATACAGACCGACAAGAAGTACTTAATGAGCTTTGTGCATATAAAAATGAAAATCTGAAAGTTTTAATTGTAAATCAATTCACAAGAAAAAGTTCTATTCAAAAAAATATCACACTGCCCATTTTCATGGTGCAAAATCAGTGCGGAGAGTTATGTAAACTTACTAAAAAACATTAATAACATCCAATAGCATAACATGGCTATATCAACTCGTCTCATCGAGCTGATCACAAATATATATACTTTATGTGGTTTGCGATGTCTCCTTCAGTGTGTTACAAACTTCATGACAAACTTATAATACTACTCACTCTCGTGAAGAGTATAAAAATTGGTGTGGCTGTGTCGTGGACACGGCCGTCTGTTTTGCGTGGATACGTCTATGTGAGTCATGATCATTTTTTAACTAAAAAGTGCTTCGGATTCTCATGTTTTATTTGTGATGGCTAAATTTCTTTTCGTCAGGCTCAGGATTAAGTAAACAAGTAATTACTGTATTATAAAATTATTAATTCACTGTTTCGTGTTCAGCATGCCCAAATTAATAAGGAATCGGTGTTTGCATTAATGTAATAAATTTTTTTTTTTTGTCGCACAGTGTACATTGGTCTGTGCTAAGAAAAATACAAATCGCATACAGGATTCATCGAGATTTCTTGTAAACGTTAAATCAATACAGCTATTGCCTAACGTAGCTGAAGTAGTTTCGATATGAGATAAATTGCACTCACTTAACATGAAGTCCGGCAATGAGCAATCTTGTGTGCCATTAACATTAAAGTCTCTGACTATCATGATTGGTGTAGTGAGATCTGATTCGTATTCAGGTATAGTCTTAATGATGTTTTTAGAATATTTCATTAGAGCTCGTAACATACAACGCTTAATTTCTGGTAACGCTGTGCCCGGATGTATGAGCATGAAATTTTGTTGCAATCAGTGAAGCTGATGAAGAATATATGTATTTAATGGGGTCTCCGATGAATCCTTCTGTGTGATTGAGCTGAGCACGCTCAACAAAAAAAAAGAGTTAAAAGAATGTGCACGTTGTTGCAATAAGTAAAAATGAAATGATTAAGTTTTGTAAACATGATAATGATAATGATCACCAAACAAACATGATGATGATAATGATCAACAAAAAGTAAAGCAACAAGAAAACACATAAAGCAAACAGCAATAACAAAAGAGAATGTGCGTAAGGCGATAGGAAAAAAAATACACATAGAACAAAAACAAAATACACATAAAACGACAACAAAAGCAAATGCAACAAATAGGACGAGAACTTTCTCAGCCAAAAAAAAAAGGCAAAATTGCGACGCTTACCACACCGCCCGGCGCAATGTTACACAGCTCTAAACGTAACCAATTCTTTGATCCATCAGCTTCCGAATGGTGTAATTAGATTTTGGATGTGGACAATAGTTTAGCAATTACAACACCAAACTGTATACCCATTTTTCCTAACATCAATTTTTTTATGTTTACCCCGTGGTATCAAAATTATAGACGCATCCACTTCATAAATATGTAACAGGTGCCTGTTTCATTAACTTAGAGAAAGCTTTTGACAAAGTCTGGATTTCAGGTTTAATTGTCAAGTTATTAAGTTACAAATTCCCATTACATATTACCATCTTAATTTACAACATGTTGTCTGATAAAAAATTCAAAGTTTATATTAATAATGTTTTAACAGAGCGTTTGCAGATGACTTAGTTATTTATCATGCTGATGCAATAATTAACAATATAAATACCCAACTTCAAGGAAAAATTAATACGTTAACTAAATTTGCTGAAAACTGGCATTTGAAAATAAATGTGAACAAATGTGAAAGTATTTTATTACGGCCTCCCATAAGGATATGCAATAGTTACATTAAAAAAATCTGGAAACAATATGCAATTACATAATAAATCATTCCCCAAACTAATTCGGTCAAATACCTTGGCGTTTGTCTTGATAAATTTTTGTATTTTAACCTTCATGTCAAGTTGCAAATAGCTAAAACAATAAAAGCTTATCATTTATATTAAAGGGTATTTTCTTGTAGATTGTTAACTACCAAAGTTAAAATAATAATGTACCAAGCTTTAGTTAGACCAATATTAACTTATGCTTGTGCAATATAGTTTAATATTTCCCCTTCTTACATGGAACGACTTAGAAAAATGGAAAGAAATATAATTAGGTCGTGCACCTCTTTGTTTCGAACTTCTGAAAGTTAAGTACTATTTTACAAACATAAAATTATACAGGTTGGTTGAAAAGTAGTGAAAGCAAAAATGAAGGAATGATAATTTTTGAATGAATTAATTTTTTTTATCCAATATAGTCTCCCTCAACTTCAATACACTTATTCCAATGTTCCTCCAATAATTTTATACCATCTCTGTATTGATTTTCCGGAAGCTCTGCAAAATACCGGTCCACAGCTGCAATAGCTTCTTTCGACGAAGAGCGCTTTCCTCGAAAAAATTGTTTCAAGTTTCTGAATATGTAGAAGTCGCTGGGAGCCAAATCTGGTGAATACGGTGGGTGTTCAATCAATTCGATCTTTAATTCATTGAATTTAGCCATCGTCAAAACACTTGTGTGAACACGTGCATTGTCTTGATGAAAAATGATTTTTTTCTTGTTCAAACCGGGTCTTTTTTCACCAATTTTTTCATTCAGCTGATCCAAAAGGTTGCAATAATATTCAGAGTTAATTGTTTTACCTGTTTCAAGATAATCAATCAACAAAATGCCTTTTGCATCCCAAAAAACTGATGCCATAACCTTTTTTGCCGATCGTTCTGACTTCACCTGTTTTGGAGCTGAACAACCAGCTTCAGTCCAATGTAAACGTTCTTGTTTCAGTTTAGGATCATGGTGGTGGATCCAAGTCTCATCCATAGTTTTGAAACTGCGCAAAAAATCTGTTTTATTTTGCTTAAAACGCTTCAAATTACGCTGAGAAATTTGTTTTCGATTCAGTTTTTGTTGAATTGTTAAGAAATGCGGCACTAACTTTCCAAACAGCTTTTTCATATGCAATTCATCATGTAAAATGTAGAGTACCCGTTCATCTGAGATGCCTATGGTATAAGCAATTTCCCGCTTAGTCGAACTTGGAACATTAGACACAATATCATAAACTTGATCAACAATTTCTGGAGTTGTTACGCATTTTGGACGTCCACTACGTGGATCATCTGCAACGCATGTACGACCACGTTTAAACTCCAAAACCCATCGATGCACAGTTGGAAATGATGGAGCAGATTCGTTTATAACTTTTACCAATTTTTTGTGGATTTCCGTTGCTGATAAACCTTCCAAAACAAAGAATTTTATCACCGCACGCTATTCGGTGTTTTCCATTGCAAACAAGTAGGCTGTCAACTAGTCAACTTCAAATGGCTTGTAAACAAAGAATAAAATGACCATTCAAAATAATTTTTTTAAAGTGATCAAATGAAAGATGAAATGTTAATATACGATATAAATTTTTATTCTCCTATTGGATAATATGTGTCGCTTTCAATACTTTTCAACCAACCTGTATAATGAGGTTAAGATAAGTAGGATAGATAATTATAAAATAAATCTCATTAGGAAGCCTTGGTTTCATATGACAGATTTATTTTCGCTCCATTTTATGAAAGTGATAATTATTTTTAGCATTCTATAGCAATCGGCTACTGCCCTCCAGAGGTATTTTTATATCTTGATAAAGAATGGTTTCTTCAAAATATAGAGGGTATACCAATTATACGAGGACGGTTCATTAAGTACCCGCGTTAGAAAGAAGATACCATTTTTTTCAAAAAAATGTTTTATTTTCAACATAGTCCCCTTTTAGAAAGATACACTTCTCAAACATCTTAAAAAAAAACAAAAAAAAAATATTTATTGCGTGAAGAGTATAACTACGAAAATTACTGCATAACATCATCGAAAATCTCACGAACTTCCGACATTTGTGACGTATTTTGAGACACTGTTGGTTTTTAATTTGATTTGTGGTAGCAATTTTAAATCATTTATTTCCCTCTCTTTGTTTTCATGTAAATAACCAAAGAACGGATCAGAGAAAAAACATTTATCATCTGCCAAAATGTTATTTCGAACGTACAATTGGTGCTCATTTTTCGAATGTAGAACAATCTTATCGCGACACCTTCCTCGAATCATTTTAGAAACATATTCTTCACGACCGCTTATTTGCTGAGAACCAGATATCTCTTGAGATTCACTCTCGGAACTCACTGGTTGTTGAGATTCACTTTCATCTGCCGTTACACACAATTTAGCAATAATTTAACTGGCACGTTCATGGAATAAACAGGCACTGTTGAAGCGTTGAGTTTGCGCTAATCTCCACATTCGCGCCAGCCTCCTATTTTTTTAGGAATTATGTGAAGCGGACTCTCCCAAGGACTTTTTGAAGGTCGGCAAATTCTTTGGGCTAGAAGAAAATTGACTTCCTCAAGCTCCTTTGCGTTTGTTGAAAAATCGAATAGGTGATCGTGATGCTTTAGCAGTGCTTTTTAACTTGTTGCAACCGGCTTTTGGTTTATTGACAGAATCGATTAGAGTTGTATTTATGTCGCCTGTATGAGAGAGTTCCTCCATTAACATGGCCGTTGTCGGCTGTGCTTACTACTGCATGTCTGAACTATTGTAAATAGTTTTTGCTGCTGAGTCGATTATTTTAGCAGCCACTTTGGCGAATTTTTCCAGGTCAGACTCTGGCAAAATTGATAAAAGCGGACGAATTGTTAGAAATTTGTTCCATAAAAAGAGCACGAACGACGGCTCCGCAACATGCGTCCGGCATCAGTCGTCTCATCTGCGCAAGCATTTCAGTTTGCTTCATGCCAGTTGTCTCCTTTGCTTGGATAGACGTTGTAATTTCTTTTCGGCCGGTACCGAAAATTTTCAAGCAATGCGCCTTTAGTGTCGAGTAACGATTGTCAACTGGTGGCGCTAAGACCAAATCTACCACATCGAGTATTATATCTTCTTCTAAGTTTATCATGACAAGATCAAACTTATCGATATCATCTATGACGTTGCTTAGACGGACGAACGGTTCAATTGAGGAAACCAAAGTTGCGTGTTGTTTTTGTTGAATTTTGGCACATGCATTCATTGAAAGTTCACGCGCATGTTTATCGGAGGGACCTGACTATTGCTTAACCCTCCATCTTATAATGCAGAGCATCTAACTCGACCTTAAGCTTATTTGCATCCATGATGTAGTTGTTGCAGGTGAACAATTCGTTGTCGTTCTGAGGCCCGCTGCCATTTGATATCTGTGAACGCAAATTATATTTTGACATATGCGTTCCTTAAATTCATTGATAATAAGTCTCTATACTTTCCATGAAAGTAACCGCTGCACTTGATATTGTAGTTCCAAAAAAGCCAAGAACAAGAACGTGTAATATATAACGAGGATGGGTCAATAAGTCCTTAGAAAAAAGCATTAAAACAATTTTTTTTGGTAAATTTTTTTTTATTTTTCAACATAATCTTCTTGGAGCTCTATACTTTTAGTTAGAAGTTTCTCTAATTTTTTAACCCGTCAGAAAAATAAGATTTTGGAAGGTCCTCAAAATAAGCATATGTTTGATCGATGACTTCTTCATTTGAAAAAAAAAAAAACGTTGTCCACTGAGCCTTTTTTTCAGGTTTGGGAATAGAAAAAAGTCACTGGGACCTAAATCTGGCGAATACGGTGGGTGGTCGACCAATTTGAACTTTAATTCTTCAATTTAAGCCATTGATCGTAAACTTGTGTGAACGCGGGCATTGTCCTGATGAAAGAGGATTTTTTTTCTGTTTAAATGAGGCCGTTTTTTTTCAATTTTTTCTCTTAGCTGGTCCATTAAAGATGCATAATACTCCCCTGTTATTGTTTTTCGTTTTTCCAAACAGTCAACGAAAATAGTTTCACGTGCATCCCAAAAAACAGTACCCATAACCTTACCAGCTGATTTTACGGTTTTCACGTTCTTTGGACATGGTTCGCCTTTCAAAATCCACTGTTTTGATTATTCTTTCATTTCGGGAGTGTAGTGGTTTCATCTACAGTCACAAACCGACGAAAAAACACATTCGGATTACGTTGCATGAGCGACAACAGAGCTTTAGAGGCAACCACCCTATTGCGTTTATTGTCGACTGTGAGCAAACGCGGCACCCATCTTGCCGAAATCTTTTTCATACACAATTTTTAATGTACATAAAATAGAAATGACGCTACCTTTTGATATCTCTGTAACCTCAACTATCTCACTCAACTTTAATCTTCGATCACTTAACACCATATCATGGATTTTATTGATCATTTCTGGCGTAGTCACCTCTACAGGGCGTCCTGAGCGTGGTTCATCCTTTGTTGATGTACGACCACGTTTAAATTCATTTAACCAGTTATAAATAGTTGCAAGTGAAGGAGCAGATGTGCCGTGAACTAAATCCAACTAATTTTTTATTTCCTTTGCTGTTCAGCCTTTTATATGAAAATGTTTAATAACGGATCTAAACTTAATTTTCTCCATTTTTGTAAACAAACAAATTTTTTTTCTTCAATGCACGAGA